>CAJFCO010018182.1:0-10796 GCA_904066015.1 Synergus gifuensis
TAATAACTATCCATCGAGTATGAATCGAATGATTCAGGTTTCATATTGCAACGCGTGCTTCCATACAGATTTGTAACGGAACGTGCTTTCATACAGATTTGCGAAGGTTACTCCCACTTGAGGGAAATTAACTACTATATAAACCCCAGATCAATCCCTGGCAGTTGACAATTTGTTTCAAGCAGTAGTACTGTTAACTTAACTTCGTATCGAGTCAGTCTGACGAGGCAAGCCGCCCTTTGAAGCATCGAGGATGGCGGTCAGTTTCGGTTACTACGTTTACGGTTTCTGCATAATGTGAACAAAGTGCCTTCGACTAAACGCTAGTACGGTCGCCGTAGAGTCTAACCCGGGTAAAGTTCCGCTGTGTTAACATTCGGGAAAGAACTCACGAGTGGATTCGATCTCTGCTTTAGGTTCGTGTATCGCTCGATTAGTAAGTGGAGTGGCATTAAGTGTTAGCCCTTACTCTAGCAACTTAACTCTGCGTGAGGATCTTGCCGTTGTCCTCCGATTGATAGAGACGCAAGCGACAACCCTTATTTCTTCTCTTGCCTTCTCAGCCGAGAAGTAGCGTAAGTTTTATGTATCAAATTTCTGTACTCATCTAACTATCTTATTTTATAATAAATTGTCTTTTTGTCATGATCTTAGTATTTTATTTGAATAACACAATCCCCATAGGATTGTTAGTGAAAACGTACCCACAATAAAAATAAAGTCAGGTCTTACCACCCTGACATAATCAGCAAACTCACCCTCCCTTAGCCTATTTTAACATAACAACTACCCTTCGCTCGCGTCGTAACATGGTGAGAAAATTAAAGTGGTGAGCTGTACTGAGCCACCTTTCCAGAGGAAAATTAACTGTGTCCTTTTCTGGGTCTTCAGAAGGCAAGGTAGACACCAGTAATTCTATTATTTTCTCCCGCAAGTTGATACTTTTCGTGTATCTTTATTTTTGGAGTTCTTTTGATTAGAAATATTATGTAATAATCTTCAATTGTAAATATTCTCATTTTCATTACTTTGTTAATAAACCATGTTCTCTTTTCAATTTATCTTATGTTAGTCTGACTTGTTTTGTGCCCCCACGAGATCCTTCCAATAGAGCTAGCAGGATCTATTTTTTTTATGCTTTTCAGAATATCTTGAAGCGAGTTTCGTAAAGTAAAACGAGGGGTATCGCAGGATACCTGGCGCCCTATCACCAATAACTTTTTTAGAAAATTTAATTGGGTTTCAGTCTTTGAGGCAGTACTCAGAGGCCAAAAGGTTCCTGGAGGCCGAGACTACTGTCATGCGTGATAAATTGTTTCGTTTGTTCAGTTTTAAAAGGATGATAGTGCTGATTAGGATGCGCGCGGGTTGACTTTTGTTATGTCGTAGAAATATCTAATAATGGAATAACTCCTTTTTATCTTCCCTAACTTCTTCGTTTTGATTAATCCTTGTAAAAAGATTAATTCGGGATGAGGATAGCCAACAGTTCAGCTAATAAAACACAGGATTTATTCTGAACTTAATGAGTTGATTCAAACATAAAAGGATTCGTTGTAAACGAATGTTGCAAGTAACATAGGTTTGTCAAAAGTATTTGTTTACAAAGAGAATAAATGTTCATAAATAAACTTTCGAGGATTAACATGTATTTGTTATAATTGATTGTTCAACGAGAGACATATCTTTTTTTATAGATAAGTTTTACAAAAGTGAATGTTCAATTATTAGTATTAGTATTATTATTATTCACTCAGAGTTCATTAAAAGTTCACTAAAAGTTCAATCAGAGTTCTTTAAAAGTTCACTAAAAGTTCAATCAGAGTTCTTGCACAAATTAAGTCTTTATAATTGGTATCGAAGATTTTAACAATACTGGAGTGGTTCGCGATTTTATTGGGACTTATAAGTGACCAGGTTCCCGATCTTATTTGTATATTGTTTCTCCCCTCGATGTATACCTCGCACTGCTTACTGCTCACTGACTGACTGTTGGTAGATTGGGTCGTTTTATATGATGATCACGATGTAGGTTTCCCAAATATTCATCTTGAAGTCACCCTCGATATGCTAGTGTATTATGTGATATCGTAGTGAGTTTCTCTTATAGGCTTCTTGAAGTCACATTTATAATAATTTATTGTCGCTTCGGTGACACTCGTTAGGTACGGTTGAGTTACCTTCACCCAAAGTTGTCTAGACTACAAGTCTATGAGTCTACGCATGTATTGGTTGTGTGGTCAGACTACAGGCCTATGAGATATTGGTCGTGGGGTTACGGACCCATGACACCTCCCATCCTAGTGATCGAAGATGATCATGAAATGATTATCTTCGATTCGTGGCGTATGTTTGAAGAATACAATTTGGAAGGATCTTGTTTACATGTAGAATACTTTGAACATGTAGTTTTGAATATGATGCAATGGAAGGGTTGAGATACTAAGTAATTTTACGAGAGTAGATAATTTTTTTGCCATCTGAAGTTGAAATAGAAGTGAGTTTATGAATATAACTCATAATTCTTTTTGCATTCGAAGAATGGATTTGTGAACCTTATCTTTTGATTTTGAGGTTTCACGATGAATAACAAAAGTTTTGAGTGATTGTTGGATTTGAGATTACAATATATGATAGTTTTGTAAATAAAAAAATTTTCATATTTCGAAGAACGGATATTTGAATATAATTTTGAGTTTTAGGTTACAATATATAATGAGTTTTGTGAAAAACAAAATTTTTCGTATTTCGAAGGATGAATATTTGAATATAATTTTGAGTTTTAGATTACAATATATAATAAATTTCGTGAATAACAAAATTTTTCGTATTTCGAAGGATGAATATTCGAATATAATTTTGAGTTTTAGATTACAATATATGATAAGTTTCGTGAATAACAAAATTTTTCGTATTTCGAAGGATAAAAATCGTCTTGTATTAAGGTTAAAATAAAATTCAAAATGTATATAATGATAAATTTGAATTCAAGATACCAGGAATGTTTCACAATAATTATGGATTCGGAATGACATGTGAATACAAAAAAATGATAAATTTGAATTCAAGATAACAGGACTGTTTTATAGTACTTAGTGGTAAGTTATATGGGTTATAAATTAATTATTATTTAATTATTATTATTATGAATGCGTCATCCTTTATGAAAACTCCCCCCCCCCTAAAATCGAGGATGGTCATGAAATGATCATCATCGATTTTTCGTCAGAATAAAAAAAAATTTGCTTTGCGTCTTGATATCTAATGGATTCTGAATACCTGTAGTTAAGTAGAATATTTTCATGACTTATATTTTAAAATGATTGTCGAGATTACCAGTAAAGTACAAGACTATAAGATTACTAAGTTAGTTAACAAACTATAGGTACATTTCTGTAAAGAAGTTGTTTTTGTAATCGAAGAGAAATATTAGTTTCGATACAGAGTAGTTATAGGGTTCGTTTTTTTTGAAATTACATTATTACAATATTTTGTATGATTTATTTGTTTTTGGTTACGTTATTACAGAATTTTTATATTTTTTTTCAGGACATCATGTTAGATATATTGACATTAAAATATGTTGAAAAAAACCTTTTTTAGGAAAGTGGATTTTGTCACCACCACAAAGCTTCCTCTATGAGGAAGCAATTATTTATATTATAATTATTATTATAGTTATATTAAACAATAGAAACATATTTTTTGTATGTTTGATTAGTCATTAAAAATTTTTCTCTATACATATTAATTCTTGTCTAAATGGTCTTGAATATTTTTTATATACTTATTAAAATATTTTTAAAAACTGAAACAATGTATATTTATAATTAATAATATAATTTATATTATTTATATTTACAATTAATAATCTTAACAGAATAAATAATAAGAATATAAAATTCGAACTATATATGTTTCAAAAGTATGCACCTTAAAATTAAATTTTATTAGTATTAAAGTGCATGTTTCCATGGTTTTTTGATAGTTATTAGACAAAGGTGCTTTTATTTTTACGTGATTTATTTTTTTTCATCTTTATTTATAAATAGAATTATGTTTTTAATTATTTTTCTGATTTTTCTAATGCGTTTCAATGCAAAAACCAGCCTACCTGATCAGAGCGCCATCTGTTGGATTAGTTCCATTGGCATTTCCCCTCCGGATCGTAAGAGAACAGAAAAGTGGGGGCGATGCACGGGGCTGGGAAAAAGTGAAAATTCATTAAAAGTGTGTGATTTTTAATCATTGGCTGAGTTATAACCAAAAAAAAATATAATTAATTGAATTGAATTATAATATTTATTGGTTACGTCCGCCAAAAATAAATAATCAAAGAGTGTTGGGCGCCAGATCTTCACGATCAATTTATAAAGAACCGAATAAATCGAAATCGAAATAATAAAAAGAAGAACAATTGGCGGTACCTCTGGCTAGTCGTCGTGACGGTTTGGTAGAGAGGTGTGGGACGAAATAAAATAGCCAATTATATAAGAAAGTAATAAAAACGGGAAATACAAAATAATTTACAAGTTTATTCAATAAAAATTGAAGTTATTTCAAAATTAACAAAATTCAATAAATGTCAGACAAAAGAGTAATACAATAACAAAAGTAGGGTTAGACAGACATAAATAAAAAAAAGATTACTAATTTAGATAATTAGGATCTTTCGTCCTTTTACTTATCTAGATTGGATATGGACAAAATAACAGAAAGCAATTTAAGTTAAATAAAAAGGGATTGTCTAAACAAAATTGGGAAACAGAAATATAAATACTAGATACAAAATAAATGCAAGAAATCAAATAAATAAAGGAGAAGGGGGTCACTAAAAATCATAATAAAAGAGACTGACTAGAAATCCCTAAATAAATTAGATGATACAATTCAGTAGAACCATTGTAAAACAATAAAATGCAATTCTAGAGAACCATCATCAAGACACAAATTAGAAAATATAATTCTTCAGAATCACCATAAAATAATATGATGCAATCCTGAAGCACAATCATTAAATACAAAAAACAAAATAAAATGAATGACGAAATTTTACAGAACCGTCATTACAAGGACACGTTAAATAAAAATAATAATTCTAAAGAATTATAAATTCAAATACAAAATAGAAGGGACAAAGGGAAGGATCATAAAAAGTTAAATTCACAAGAAAATGGAACATAATACAGATTGCCAATACAATCTAGGAAAATGCAAGATAATACATAAAAAAGAACACAAAATGAAAAGAGAATTACTCAAAATACTGAGACAAATAAATACCTGACTAAAATAAATATAATCCAATTAACACAATTAAACTTTGAACACATAAAATAAATTTTACGGAAAACGATGTGTTCGCTCTGGAAGTTGCTGGACGAAAGATGACTAAGAATCGGCGTCTTCTTCTTCGTTCCCAAAGAGCTCGATTCTGATTGGTTGATTATAGTATCGTTACCATGGAGCGTTATAACAGAGATCTTCATGCTTGGCGTTGCTAAGAGAAGAAGTGACGTAATGTAGAAGAGAAATTTACAGGCTTGTATCAAAAAGGGGTGCTGCAGTGGTCCAAATATCCATAAATCCATTATTAAAGTTGATGTCCGAAAACAATTCCAATTCGACCCAATTGATGGTAGATCATCCTTTAAATGTTTCACATGATCCGTATGTCACACTGGCCAAAATAAATAACAAAGATGGTAACTAAAATCCTAGAGCGCTCAAGGTTGGTCAGGAACGTACTGCCGATCATATGAGCCTCGTGCGCTAGGCTTTCCAAGTAATTTTTGGAAAGGCAAGGACGAAACCTTCCAAAGAAATAGACACTCAAGGGTTCTCATAAAATGACATGCAGAAAGGCAGGAAACGCAGCAATCTCATCCAAATATATGAAGAACAGACATGCAGAAAGGCAAACGCATCAGTCACATCCCATGACAATTATTAAGAATGGGCATGTGGAAAGGCGGGAAACATAACATTCTCATGCATCACATGATTTATCTAAATTCTTTGGGTACGGTCGGGAACAATGATAGGATAGGTGTCTGAGTGCAGCAGTAGATTGGGCGGCAAAGTTTGAATGTTACCAGAATTCCTTTAATTTGTTGCAGGCGTCCCAAAAACATCTTAAAGTCTATTGGTGCTCCAAATTAGTTAATTATAATATAATTTAGGTCTAATAGTTATGTTAATTCCATATTTTCCAAAATATATTCAGTTATTTCCAAAATGATATGATACATGATAAGGTAGGGATCTTCCAGAACTCGTGCGATATTAGATACATGAAAAATATATATATATATATATATATATATATATATATATATATATTTAATATATTCATATATATTTCTTAAATTATAAGCTAAGATTATTTCAAAAAATACAGATATTCAAATTAAATATTTAACTAATAATATAAAAAATATTACTATTTTTTTTAATATTTTTTGATATTATGTATGTTATGAAATTATTCAATTAATGAGAGGATTTATTTCTAAGGTATTCTTTGATTAAGAGGTTTTATGAGTTTAAAAGGATTAAATACCTTAACAAAAAAAGTTTAGGAACAGGGTAGGTTTCCAAATAAATTGAAAATTTTTGAGTTTGGTATTCAAAAATTTTCAGATTTCGAAGAATGAATGGTTTCTACATAAATTCAGAATTCGTAATTTTGTGTAACGGACATAAACAAATTTTTTTTTTTTTTTTTTTTTTTCTTAAAAGAAATTAAGTACCTTAATAAAAAAAAGTGGTTCAGGAACAAGGTAGTAAAGGAAAAGAAAAATGGAAAAGAGGATCGTGTGTTGCGAGAAAAAAAAAATTAACAGAATAAGCGATGTTGCTTTTTCCCCAAAAGATAAATTTATCGCGGATTATGCTACCAAAGCTAATATAATGGTTTGGAATACAAGCGAAAAGGATTTCGGAATATAATTGTAAGAAAGCGTGATTTTATCAAGCATTATTAGTGAAGGGTAAAGTTGCATTTCTTTTAAAGGAGGTATTTTGTATACTTTTTTTTATATAAAGCAGGTGAATTATTCATATATCGTGAATTTTTAAATAATTGTTAGTGGTAAGCACGTAAGGTTAGATTAAGGTATAAATGTTAGTGTTTCTTCCAATTCTATTTCTTCCCCATGCAATATTTTTATATGAAAGTTTAATAATTTTGTTTCCATCCTCATGATGGCCATTTGAGATCTTGGTATCTATAAAAGAAAATACCGGATTAGTGTATGCATACATTTATATTTTATAATGATTATTGTTTTGTTAACCCTTGAATTATGCTTTTAACTTTATGGATATTTTTTTTATTCTTCGTCGTTGTTTCTTATTTTGGATATTTTTAATCAATTGATATGGACTACCTTGGGTTTATTTTTTATACTGATTTATCTTTCCTAATTGTCAATAGGTCTCTGCAGTTTATTATATAGGGTCCCATAATATTCCGTCCGGTGGGTTGGTTGAGTGTAGGAGGGGGTTCAGGAGGGATTTCTTCTGAAGGGGTCTGGTTCTTAAGTAAATTCGTTCCATTATTTAAGGAAGTTGGTTCATTTTCTTCAGAATCTTCGTCTTCACTACTAGAATATTTGATTTTAGTTTCGTTTTCCTTTACTTTGTTCCTTATTTTAGTTAATTTTTTCTTTCTATGAATATATGGAGGACGATAATCTATATCATTAGGGTCTTCGAAGTTTTCTGAGATTTCACTTGAGTCTGAGATTTCGTTTATGATTTTCCTTGAGATTTTTAGTTTTCCTGATAATACACATTCAGGATCTAATAACACCTCAACATTTTCTTGTTGATTTTCTTCAATTATTTTCCTTGGCCTACCTCATTTTCTTTTTATTAGATTTGCATGACCTTCAAATTTTTCTAAGATTTCGCTTGCGTCTGATATTCCATTTATAATTTTCTTTGAGTTTTTGCTCACTTCTGGGATTTTGTCTTAGATTTCGTCTATAATTTTCTTTGTGTTTTTACTCGCTTCTGGGATTTTGTTTATGATTTTTTTTGAGATTTCGTCTATAATTTTCTTTGAGTTTTTTTATTTTCCTGGTAATACACATTCTATCGTTTGAGTTCTATGTTCTTTTTGAAAACTTGGTCTTCCTGATTGTTATTGTTTAATTTATGAACATCTAAGATTTTATCCGCTAATTCTAACACTCTATTTGCGTATGACAATACATTTTCGTACTCCCACTGATTATATATGTGCAAGATATTTGCTCCGTATTGTATTTTAAGTTCAGGTTCTTTAATATATTTCTCAATAATTTAAACACATAAATTCGTTTAAGTATTTTATTTAAATGTTTAAAAGATTTGAGATTTACAGTGTTTGAAAATAATGCGTGTTTCGGAAAATTGTCCTATTCGCCCTTTTACTCAGGTCGTTTTCGTTCTGTGTCCAAAACCGAAGTGAACTGTTAAAACTAGAAAAGGAAACAGTTTTACAAATACAAAATTAAAAGGAGCATCAAGACGCATTCAGTGGTCACTACCGTAAGGTAGAGGTAGTAAGACCACGGTGGTAAACTATCCTATATTTTATACCCAAGCCAGAACCGCAATAATGTCGTAGCTACTTAGGTAGAAAATTTAGAAATTATGATGCCCCTAATAAAGTACCGCAATAAGGAAAATTTACAAATCTGGAAAAACCCCAAAACGAAGGTTTGCAATTCATTTTCCCTGTTTACGGTGTCTACCGACTAAACATTCCGCCCACTTTGAAAGGACATCTTTCAACTTAAACTTAATATTTATAAATTGCAAATGAATGCATTAAACATTAAATGATAGTAATAATAATGCTAGTAATGCTAAGTTACATTAATGAGGATTCTCAATTAATTCCTCTTCAATTGGCAAAGGACAGATTTTTTTCACCGAGCGCGTGTTGGTTGAATCTGCGATCTTAACTGTGACCACTCTATTAACATTGTCCTTTCCTGGATGGACCTTCTCTATCCGACCCAAACGCCATTTGAGGGGCGGCATATTGTCGTCGCGAACAACAACCATAGTTCCGGGTACCAATTGATGATTTGTTGATTGGGTCCATTTGTTGCGTTTTTGAAGTTGGCAGAGGTATTCGTTCTGCCAACGCTGCCAGAAATGCTGTAACATAAACTGGAGATGACATAGCGAATAAGCCGATTTTGAGGCGTGTCTCGCAAATCGTTATGTGGAATAGCCTTTAATGAGTCTCCAATAAGAAAATGACCAGGGGTTCAGAGGGCTGGGTACAGGGCCGTTTTTAAGCATCTCGCTCTACCGTTTTTTTCTCGAAAAGTATATTGCAAAATATGACTTATTTGGTATGCTTCGATTCATAAAAGAATAATTAATGCCTATCGTTTTAAAAATTTGAAAAAAAAAATTTTTATATTAAAAATATGAGTGTTCAAAGTTACCCTACTTTTGAAGACAAATTTCTCGAATCGTAATACATATTTCGAAAATTTAAAAAACGAGAGACAATGATGTATTCTTTATAAACAAATTACTATATTTAAAAAAAGTATTGCCTTTAAATAAATACGGAAAAACACGGCAAATAAAAAGGTCTTCAAGCAGTAATTTTTAGGCAAGAAACTATCGATCCTGGTGGCAAAATATTGAAGCAGACCTTTAGCACGCCTACTCATTGTAATACATGCCCTTTACCTCATCCCGGAAAATTGTAGGGCCAGAGGAATGTCTTTGCCAAAGGCCACTGAATCGGGCACTGCAACACATGTGCAACATCTGGTACAATTCTTCATCCAACTTTCCGAAATTGAGTCTCAGACTCATTTCACACTTTTCTTCAAAACAGAAAAAAGCCAAGTAAATCTACAAATGATTTTTTAAACAAATTTAATTAACAAATGCACTGTTTGGCTATTTTTAGAGGTAAAAACTTGGTTTTTTCAACATAATCAAGTGTAAATGACTAATCTTTAAACCTTTAGAGAGTTTACATGACAATAAACAATTTTAATTGTTAACAACAATTATAAAAACAAATTTTTATCAGCTTCGGCATTTTTTGAGAAAAAATTGCGTTTCTGTGATGCATGAGCAACTTATTATTTAGCAATGACTCTTTGCTATCAATCAATAACAATTGATAATGTTTTTAACAAAATTAATTAACAAATGCATTTCTCGGCTATTTATAAAAGTAAAAACTCGGGGTTTTCAACGTATCTTACTGCTTATAACTAACTTTTAAATATTTTTTAATACTTTTACTTTTTAATTTTTTAATACTTTTAAGGGCGTTAGACCCAAAAGTGTTAAGCTCAAAATTCCATTCTCCATTTTGCTCAACGAAAATTATAAATAAATATTTTTTCGCTCTGTAGCGCTAATGTTTTTTCAAATATAAGACTGCATCCAGAGGGAAAAAATATTTAGTTTCGATTCTTTTTGCATAAAACGAAGAATTCAAAATCTAACTTCAAAATTGAATATTTACATTTTACATAAAAAAATATTTGAATTAGATATTTTATCGCTCTGTACGCATAATTCTAGTTAAAAATTGATTAATTCTTCATAGGGAAAAAATTCTAAATTTAATATTTATTGACTAAAATGAAGAAATCGAATTTTTACATTAGAACTTGGCTCCAACACCCTTAAACTTTTTATTTTTTTTTACTTTCAAACTTTTTAATCTGTTTTTTTTGTAAACAAACTATCCGTTTAAGTAAAAATACTATTATTATTATTATTATTATTATTATTATTATTATTATTATTATTATTAT
>CAJFCO010018182.1:10806-42032 GCA_904066015.1 Synergus gifuensis
CTGCTTAATTAAAACTATAAAAAATTGTTTAAAAGTTAGTTATAAACTGTAAGATACGTTGAGAACCCCGAGTTTTTACTTTTATTAATAGCCGCGAAATGCATTTGTTAATTAATTTTGTTAAAACAATTATCAACTGTTATTGATTGATAGCAAAGAGTCATTACTAAATAATAAGTTGCTCATGCATCACAGAAAAGCAATTTTTTTTCAAAAAATGCGGAAGCTGATAAAAATTTGTTTATACAGGGTGTCCCACCACCAATGAACATCCCGCTTCCGATTTTTCATTAATTCACATTTAGAGAGTATGATGTGGAGAAATTTAGGTAAATTTAGGTTCATTCAATGCAGAATTAAATCACCTTTCAGACACTTAAGCTAAATGAGCGATGTTTTAAATTTATCTACTATATATTTTGTCATACTTTTTTCTATTGTAATATACTACTTCGTAATACAGTGACATGCTACCTCCCGCTGTGAGGGTTTAGTCCTTGCCTGACCTTACTTGATATTGCCCCGTAAGGTTCTTTTTACTGCACTTCACTTTTTTTACAGCATTTTTTTCGCATGTACCCTTTATTCCCGAAAATATTCTTGCGCTGATTGGCTGTTAAAAATTTTTTTTTCACTTAAAAACTCCTCCCTTGGAGGCGTGCTTATCATACGTCTGTTTCTCTCGCACACTCAGCTCGGAGTTCCCACGGGTGTACACAGCCCTCTTAAAGGAGATAAGTCTTTAGGATCATTAGGGAGAGGAGATATGGGACGGGAATTCAAACATGCCTCGACTTGAGTTAACACTGTATACAATTCTTCGTACATGAGACGTGTGTCTCCTATCACTCTTCGCAAATGTTTTTTCGTTGACCTAACGGCTGCTTCCCAAAGCCCTCCAAAATGCGGAGAATTGGCTGGTATCATATACCAAATAATGTTTTCGTTCGCTAGAAATTCAGTGACATTTAGTTGGAAGTCGCATTGTGTTAAAAGTTTACCTAATTCATGTAATTCGTTTCGAGCTCCCACGAAATTCGTGCCATTGTCAGAATAGATGTTTTTACATTTTCCTCAACTAGAAACAAATCTATATAAACAATTGAAAAATGCATTGGTGCTCAAGTCGCGTGCTAATTCAATGTGGACCGCCTTTGTAACGAAACAAACAAAAATGCAAATGTAGGCCTTAGTAACAGTTCGGCCACGCAACTTATCGATAAGATAGTACGGCCCGGCATAATCGACTCCACATATCAAAAATGGACGCTGAGGAGTAACACGTACAGAAGGTAAATTTCCCATAATGTACTCGGGAGTTACCGGTTGAACTCTGAAACATCTTATACATTTTCCAATAATATTCCTAACATAGGTTTTACAAGATAAAATCCAAAATCTATTTCTAAGAGATGCTACCACGGCTTGATATCCTGCGTGCATTAGTTTAACATGTTCGTGCACGATGAGAAGTTTCGATAGGGGATTTTTCGGAGCGAGGATTACAGGGTGCTTTTGTTCAAATGGAATTGGTGCATTAATTAAACGCCCACCCACTCTGAGTAAACCTTGCTGATCTATGAATGGATTTAATGGAACCACCTTGCTTTTATTTGACATCTTCCCTGATTTTACAAGATCATTAAGTTCGCATGAAAAGTCTTGTGTTTGAGCAATCTTCAAGAGACAGGTCAATGATCTTTCTCTTTCGGGAACGGTAAGGTGTCCTACAATCCTAACACATGGGTCATTAAGTCCCGGGACTAACACACAAGTTGTACCACGAATGCCATGTCGATTTTTTTGTCAGTAGTATCAACCTTTAGAAGATATCTGTGAAAATTTCATGACATTCGGTTCAATGCTTGTCGAGATATTGAAGGTTCTTTAAACAATGGACAAAAACGAGTTTCGTGTGTTAATCAAACACTGTTTTTTAATGGGAAAAAATACCGTTCAAGCTCAGCAATGGCTTAAAAAGTGTTACCAGGAAAATTCCCCGTCGAAAACGACCATTTTCCGATGGTATGCGGATTTTAAACGCGGTCGAACAACCACCGAAGACGCGGAGAGGCCAGGTCGTCCAATTGAGGTGGCTACGCCCGAAAACATCCAAAAAGTTTTTCAAATTGTCATTTCGAATCGAAAAGTCAAGTTGCAAGAGATAGCTGACATCCTAAAGATTTCAAAAGGCACCATGTTCAAAATCATACATGAAAATTTGTGTATGAAAAAACTTTTTTCCAAGTGGGTGCCGCGTTTGCTCACCTTGGAGCAAAAACAACAACAAATCGATGATTCGGAGTGCTGTTTGAGGCTGTTTAAAGCATAATAAAAAGGACTTTTTGCGTCGGTACATAACAATGGATGAAATGTGGATTCATCACTATACGCCAGAGTCGAAAAGAGCGTCAGCCGAGTGGAGAGGAGAGGACGAAAGCCGGCCAAAGCGTCCGAAGAAACAGCAATCAGCAGGAAAGGTCATGGCGTCTGTATTTTGGGATATGAACGGAATTTTGCTCATCGACTATCTTCCGAAGGGCCAGACGATCAACAGCGACTACTACATTGCGTTATTAGATCGCTTGGATGACGCAATAAAGCAGAAAAGGCCTCACATGGTGAAGAAAAAACCGCTGTTTCATCAAGACAATGCACCGATCCACAAGTCGATGTAAACGATGGTGAAATTAAACGAATTACGATTCGAATTGCTTCCACACCCCCCATATTCACCAGATCTGGCTCCATCTGACTTCTGGCTGTTCGCAGACCTCAAAAAGATGCTCCAGGGAAAGAGATTTGGCTCCAATGATGAAGTTATAGCCGCAACTGAAGCCTATTTTGAGGCCAAAGACAAATCATTCTATAAGAAAGGCATTGAAAATTTAGAAAGACGTTGGAATGATTGTATCGCTATGGTAGGTGACTATGTTGATGAGTAAATTCGAATTTTGGAAAAAATTGTATTTTTACTGGTTAGTCCCGGGACTTAATGACCCATGTGTTATGTTCCTTGAGTACCCTGCTATTAGAAATGAAACGTAGACAATACGCCGTAACATTTATAAGTCTAGGTAGCGATGAATATCTTTCTAATATTTTAAAATTCTCATCCTTTTCGTTCGTAGTCACGAGAAGAACATGTTCAAATCTTCTATCTCCAAGTACATCTTGAGGCCATGCTGATTTTGGTTCTTTTAACCACGATGGACTCTCCCACCAAAGACAATGGTGTGGAAGATCTTCAGGGTTCATTCCTCGAGAAATCACGTCAGCTGGGTTGTCCTCTGATCGTACGTGGTTCCAATTTTCGTTTGTGAGGTTCTGTATTTCACTTGTTCGATTTGCAACGAAAGTTGGCCAGCGACTAGGGGACGTAACATATGTATCCAACTCAATGTGATTGTTGAATCGGACCAGAAGTATTGTTCTTCAATCTTTAATTCTAATGAATTGTTCATTATTTCTGCTAACTGTGCCAAAAATAGTGCAGCCTGGAGTTCAAGACGTGGCAATGTAATCCTTTTTAGCGGAGCCACCTTCGATTTTGCACACAGTAATTTTACTGAGGATTGAGAAGATTCGTCAACAGATTTTATGTATATACATGCTCCATATGCAGTTTCTGAGGCATCGTAAAATCCAGGTAGTTGTACCTCAGCCCGGTTGGTTCCAAGAACGAATCGTGGTACCGAAATCTCATTCAGTGCTCTGAGTTGGTTGTGGAATACCACCCACATGGTGTGTAAATCCTGAGGAAGAGCTTCATCCTCATCAAGTTGTAATTCCCACAATTTTTGCAAAATTATTTTTGCGCGGATGATTGCTGGACCCACGAGACCTAAAGGATCGAAAATCCTTGCAATTATGAATAGAATTGTCCTTTTTATGATCCGTTGTTGTGAGTCATCTGTCACTGCATAGTTGAGTTCATCCTTACTTGGTTTCCACAATAATCCCAGTGTCTTTGGACTTTATCCGCCTGAATCACACGTTCTGCATTTGAATGAGCTGAATTCTTAAATACTCTGGGCTCATTTGAGGCCCATTTGCGCAGTTCTAACCCTGCCGACGATAAAAGTTGCGTTACTTCATTTTTTAGGCAATGAGCCTCCTCAATTGAGTTCGATCCAGTGAGGAGATCGTCAACATGAAAATCTCGCATGATAACTTCGCTGGCAAGAGGGTGATCGTTTTTATTTTCCTCCCCGATCTGTCTAAGGACTCGTGTGGCTAAATATGGAGCATACGCAGTGCCATAGGTTATTGTTTTTAAACGATATTCCTGAATCGGCTGAGATCGATCCTCTCTCCAGAGAATTCTTTGAAGGTAGTGCTGTTTCTTGTTTATATTTATCTGCCGATACATTTGTGCAATATTAGCAGATAAGATTATTGGATGCTGGCGAAATCGTAGTATAATTGAAAATAGATCGCTCTGGACCACGGGACCGACCTTCTGAATTTCATTAAATGATATCCCGGTGGAGGTTTTTGCAGAGCCATCAAATACAACACTCACCTTTGTCGTAGTACTGCCTTCTTTCTTTACTGAGTGATGAGGCAAATAATTAACCATATGATCCACAATTAATTCTTCCTGTGGAACGATTTCCATATGTCCTTGCACTTCGTAATCCTTTAAAAATTCGATGTATTTTTTCTTCAACTCTGGATCTTTGTTCAATTTTCTCTCCATGGCTAAAAGACGTTTTTGTGCAATGTTGAAAGATTCTCCAAGTTCCGTGACCTCGCTCTCAAATGGAATCGTGACAATAAATCTTCCATCTTCGTCACGTTCAGTTGTCGAGATGAAGTGTTGCTCCAAATTGTTCCGTGGATCGAGCTCTGGGTACGTCCTTTTTATTTTATGATTCTCAATTTCCCAAAAGCGGTTAAGTTCATTATGCAATTGTTGGTTACTAATCAGATTGCATACCACGCGTGTGTAATGAGCAGGGACTTGCATGGGACCTGCCACAATCCATCCAAGTTGTGACTTCTGTAGAATAGGCTGATCCTTGCTTAGGTGAATTTGACCTACGCACAATAAATTCCAGAATTTTCCCGCTCCAATTAACATATCGATGGGCCGAGTTTTATCGAATGCTGGATCGACCATTACAAGTCCGTTTGGAATATCGAAGTCGTTTCGTCGCACCGGAATATTAGGCATATCGTCAGTAATTTCTGGCGCTATTAAACAATTAATTTTACTGCAATAATTAGATGAACGCGACGCAAAGGTAACATTCGTAATATGTTGCGGTTCTTGGGTTGATTTAAATACCGCTGAGACTATAGTGTTCGATTTTTTAACTGGAAGTTTCAAAATTTTACACAATTGTTTCGTCATAAGGTTAACCTGCGAGCCTGAATCAAGTAGAAAACGGCATTCGTGTCGTTTTCCTGCACTATCCTCTACCCAAACAACAGCGGTACCTAACATGACATCTTCATTTTCAGGAGAGGGAATTAAATTACTAGCAAGTGCTGCTTTACAAGATTGATTGCTCATAGGCTCTTCTTGTAAATTTGGTGCCTGAGTTTGTTCGCTATTTTGCCTGTCCTGATTCTTATTATAATCTATATGAATCAAGGAATTGTGCTTTCTAAAACATTTACTGCATGGACCAAACTTGCATTGCCTATTCTGATGACCAGGAAATAAACAATTGAAACAGACGCGGAGTTTTCCAACTTCATCAACTCGAGATGGAATTGGAAGTGCTAGAAATTTTTCACAATGGTAAAGCGCGTATGATTCCTGACAGAGGGGGCAAGTTCTTTTTGTCGTTGCATGGGACAAGGAATTCGTTCAAAGGATTTCGTATTTGTATTTTTAATACTCGATTTTTTCTGATTATTAAATTGATGAGTGTCAGGTTTCTCTTCTAATACCGTTTTTCCCATTCTCTTTTTGTAAAAGGATCTAATTTTGTCGACAATAAATGTATAATGACAGTGTCCCAATAATCAGTTGGTTCATCTAATGATTTTAATGCCGCTATATTATTGTTAGTATCGTCAATTAGCTGTCTCAAAGAGGTAAATGTAGATTTTGACAACACTGGTAGATCAAAAAGAGCCTTCATGTGATAATGGATAAGAGACCGCGAATCTTCGTATCTATCTAAAAGATTTTTCCAGGCGAGTTCGCAATTCGCTTCTGAGACACCTAATGATTGGATAGCTCTCGCAGTATCTCGCGTAAGCGCATCATTCAAATAATGGAACTTCTGAATCTTAGTAAGCCCAAACTTGTCATGTACCATTGTCTTGTACGAATCGCGAAACTTTACCCAATCCTTGTAAGACCCATCAAATTTCGGGATTTTAATAGTAGGAAGATTAGAAGCGAGTGAGTTTTCTGACAGGAGATTCGCGAGTTCTGATATAGAGGTTGCTTGAGCTGGCGATTTAATAATTGTAGGACTATTTGTACGACTACTTGAGACCGGCGGGTTTCGTCGTTGACACTGTTCAATAAATTCCGTTATTTTCTGCATAATATTAAAATATGACGCTTCAAAATCAGTCCGTTCCTGAAATTGTTGAGATTCTTCTGTGGGATTATCGATACCCATCTCGATTTCTGTTTGTATTTTATCGAATTCCTCATATAAAGGTTCGATTTTTGTGATATGAAGGGCCCATGTCCCTAAACCTAACAATTTATCATACACTTCAAATTGGTTAATAAACCTCGTTAATTTTGGCCTAATTGGCGTTCGCTTTTTCTTCCACCCTGCTATCGACATTTTTATTTCTATATATTACTCAAGTCGAAACGTAAAAATTCGGAATAAAGGAAATTAATGTAGATTGGAGACTCACCGAATGGAGAAACTGCTACTATTCAGGATACTCCGATGTCTCTGCAATCCTTGTAGTTTATTTCTCAGTTTACGTGAAGATATTGTTCAAAATAGGCACAATGCACAAGTTCATAAGTCACGTTTCACTTGCACATGACCTTGAAGTTCATTTCAATAAAGTTCAGTTCAGTTTTATTCACTTTAAAGTTCAAAAATTAGTCACAAAGTTCAGTTTAGTTCTGTTCACCTTTAAAGTTCACACAATAGTCACCAAGTTCAGGTTATAACTGACTTAAATTTTCACAAATAGTCACCAAGTTCAGTTCAATCCACTTAAAGTTCATCAATTAATTTCAAATTGTTTTGCTTATTAAATTTCCGATTGATGAAATACAGTTCACGGATTTTAATAAATCCGGCTCGAAGGACGAATGATTATACGTGCAAAATATTTGCTACGTATTGTATTTTAAGTTCAGGTTCTTTAATATATTTCTCAATAATTTAAACACATAAATTCGTTTAAGTATTTTATTTAAATGTGTAAATGATTTGAGATGCTCAGTGTTTGAAAATAATGCGACTCAGGTCGTTTTCGTTCTGTGTCTGATACCCAAGTGAACTGTTAAAACTAGAAAAGGAAAGAGTTTTACAAATACAAAATTAAAAGGAGCATCAAGACGCATTCATTGGTCACTACCGTAAGGTAGAGGTAGTAAGACCACGATGTTAAACTATCCTATATTTTATACCCAAGCCAGAACCGCAATAATGTCGTAGCTACTTAGGTAGAAAATTTAGAAATTATGTTGCCCCTAATAAAGTACCGCAATAAGGAAAATTTCCAAATCTGGGAAAACCCCAAAACGAAGGTTTACAATTCATTTTCCCTGTGTACGGTGTCTGCCGACTAAACACCTACATATGTATATTCCCCCTAGTTCTCCCTGTAATTGATAGACAGACTTGGATGGCGCGTATACCTTTTTTAATCTTTCTAATAATTCGTCTATATTACTGTATTTATACCCATGAATGATTTCCTTGCTTCTCCAGTAATTTTCCTTCTTAGCATTTTCACCAAGTTTTCTTCGATAGTAGGATTCCTGGGAAGCATTTCCTTTGCTTCCTTACATCCGTCTATAAATATTGTGAGAGGGATGTTTTTTCCGTCAAATATCGGTACAATTTCTAGGGCATCTCGGAGGGATACCTGCTGATTATTGGGGATAGCCATTGCAGATTCGGTTGGTTTGTTTTCTGGATTTTGTGAATTTTGTTTAGAAGATAAATTAGAGGTGCTTGGATTATTTTAGGGTGGATCTACTAAATGATCGATCTGAAGGTTCCCGGTTTCGTTTTCCTTTTCCGTTCGATTTTTTATTTGTGAATTTTCCGAAGATTCTTCGGTCGAACTGTTTGAGATACTTATGCCCGAGTTGTTTAACGTAGTTGAATACGATATGTTTAAGTTTGACACGTCTTCATTAATTGTAGAATCAAGATCAAGGAAATTTTGTGAACCTTTTATCGGACTATGATCTACCCTTGTTACGAACCGAGCGGAGGGTAGTTTTTATAATAGGATAGGAAAAGGGAGGGTGAGTTTGCTGATTATGTCAGGATGGTAAGGCCTGACTTTATTTTTATAGTGGGTACGTTGTCACTAGCAATCCTATGCGGATTGTGTTATTCAAATAAAATACTAAATTTCAATAATTATAATAGTTTATTATATAAGAAATATGATTGATACAAACTTGGTTGTTTAAAAAGTTACACTACTTCTCAGTTTGAGAAGGCAAGAGAAGAAATTAGGGGCCGTCGCCTTCGTCTCTATATTCGGTGAACAGCGTCGAGATTCACACGCAGAGTTAGGGGTTGTCGCCTTCGTCTCTATATTCGGTCAACAGCGTCAAGATCCACACGCAGAGTTAGGTTGTTGGAATAAGGGTTGTGCTACTTCGTAGTGATCCACTTATTAGTCGAGCGATACACGAACCGTATCTAAAAGATCTCGAGATCGAATCCACTCGTAAGTTCGTTTCTTTAACTCAAACACGACTACCCTCTCTGAGAAGTATTAAATACTTCGCCCAAGAGAACTCCCCGTGAGTAGCAAATATTCGACTTATACGACGACCGCACCAACGCTTAGTCGAAGGAACTTTGTTCAATTTATGCAGAGACCGAAAACGTAGTAAAGAAACTAACCGCGATCCCTAGATGCTTCAAAGGACGGCTTGCCTAGTCCGACTGACTCGATACGAAGTTAACAGTGCTACTGCTTGAAACAAATGTTATCTGACTTAAGCAAGAGCGGGGTTTATATACTTGAAGAAAATGCTTACGCCCTGCCTCACCCAACACACCCACCAAGCCCGATGTTCCCATGAGATCGGCACGTTCAACTTATTATTGTAAATCGTCACGTTTTGTTATGACGAGTGGATATACTTGATGAAGCGAATGATGCATCTTATTTTAATTGTTAAAATAAGACATAGAACAATGATGTTTTCAATTTAGATGGAAAGTTATGAACAAAGTCTCTTTTACCAACGCTAAGGGTACTCTTTTCCTCTCTTGCCCTTTCAGAACTATGCTATTTAAGTTATTAACATATCTATGCTATTTAAGTTATTAACATATCTATGTATGTGTGTAACATGTACACGCATACACAGAGATATTCATTAATTCTATTGGGAAACACTACTATATAAATATTATCATCTAATTCATTACTGATATAAAAATACACATTAAGTAGAATACTATGGCTTATGGCCAGCGAGCCTGACTATACACAAATTCGTCACTTGTGTCGCCGTGATCAACATTTTATCTTATGTAGATTTCTCTTATTCTTATGTTACCATTATTACTCAAGTATCTTTTGTACAAAGTCAGGCATCTTCATAATTATATACTACTTTATCGACGGTAGTTGTTACAATAACTTTTACCATTGGTTCATAATTATTATAATGCATCCATCGATATGATCAATTATCATTTGATTATTTAGAGGCTTAATGTGGTTGCATACGATTAGGCGTTACAAAGAAAATTTATTATTTTTGGGATGTAACACCCTGGGTTTTAGGGGTTGAAAAATTTCGAAAGCAATTGATTTTCTTCGTAGAGGTAGGTATTTCTAATTTATTTCTATCTCTTCTAAGAGGGTAGGGTTGTCTTTCGCTTGAGAACGGGTGATTCTTGAGGTTGCGGGATTTTCTGAATTATACGTTACACATTTCAAAATATAGTTTTATGGAAACAAAAGGAAAAGTTTGTTTTTAGGAAATTTTTCAAACGATTTCAAGGGCTTTGATAAAATTTATAAAATAAAAATTTATAATAGGGGAGACCGGGGCAATTCGTGACAACGGGAAAAATTTGAAATAAGCGTCACCTGAATCCATGTGCCAGGAAAAAGTCTGAAAAAATTAACTTAAGTGGCACTAGTGGCCATCTAGGTTGCTACGAAGTTTGACACGCGCCTATGCTATGATACGTTTTTAGTGACCGTAAAAGTGTTTACGTGTCGTAAAAGTAAAATTATGAGATCTTCGATTTTTTGTTTTTACCACGAATTCATCAGTTGGGAATACCGTGCCGTATGAAAAACTTGTTCTCCAGATTGTTATGAGCATATGTGGAAGACAAAATGAATGCACTTTTATCTTATATGGATGTTATTTACATCGAAAAATGACAAATGACGCTGGGGTAGTTCGTGACATGAGCACCCAGGGTATTTCGTGACACATATATTACATTTGCAATGTTCCTATTCTTTTCGATACACATGAAGTGAGCAGTAAGCCTAATGACGTTAGCGTACTAACCACAGAATATTTCAATTCTGATGATGACTAAATACAGTCTGTTCAACAAGAGCGTGTTCGCGATATTTTGAAGACTATTGGAGATTTTTTTTTTTTTTTTAATTAAAGGACGTTCAAAGGACTAATGCGCAATTACTTAATAAATGGTCCAGTCCCCATCGTCCAGAATGGCCTGGCACCTTTTCGGCATGCTTTCAGCGTAGTCCGTTGGTAAATCTAGCCATATCTTCTTGATTGTTTGCGACAGCTATTTTAGGGTGAATGCACGCTTTCCGGCAAGCTTCTTTTTCAAAATGCTCCAGACATTCTCGATTGGATTTGCATCTGGGGACTGTAATGACCAGTCCAAGATTGTGATGTCATTTTCCGCTTTCCAAGCGGTGCAGAGACGGCTTCGATGTTTCGGGTTGTTATCCTCTTGCAAGATCCAATCGGCATTATCGGCTCCAAACAACTTCTTAGCAGACCTTAGAAGATGACATTTATATATTTGAAGCATTTTCTGAGCATTGAGGTTCTCGGTGAAGAGCTTTAAACATACAAAACCCTGATTGTTACTTCACAATGAACGACTTTGACTTTCTAAAGTATTTATTAGCCGCTGTGACGAACATTTTTGGTCCTTTTTAATGGTAACACAAGAAGAGGACTTCAAGTCGTTTAGCGTAAACAGAACTCATTTTCACTCGCTTACGTTCTCTCGGAAGGTTCGAGCGATACTGAAGCGGCATCATAAACGCGCATTAGTCCTTTGAACGTCCTTTAATTAAAAAAAAAACGTTCAAAAATCTTCAATAGTTTTCGAAATATCGCGAACACGCTCTTGTTGAACAGACTGTATTATGAGTTCTAGTTTATTAAATCAATAAAGTCATTATGATGTTTCATAAAACAATAGATTTGAGTATTACAATTCATTATGTACAGTAGTAGATTGATTTTATAGTACAGTTCATTATATATAGCTGATTTAAAACAGTGTCACGAATTGCCCCATACTCTGTCACGATTTACCCCGGTATAGGGGTAATTCGTCACACCAGACATGGTCAGACATTTTATGTTCTATCTAAAATCCATATGATAGAAAAGACACAAAAATTTTTTAACAAACTAGAGAGTTCAACCAGTAAAAAGCCATAGCTGATATTTTTTTATTTATAATAGTGTACTCAGGAAAAATTTGCAAACTTAAAATGTCACGATTTGCCCCGGTCTCCCCTAAGGGACTTCAATAATTTTCAGGAAAAGGTTATTTCAAGAATAAATTTTTGAGACAGGTATCAAGATATGGCAAGGTCAATATTAAATGTTCATAAAAATTTCATGAAATGGGGGACATACAATAAAACATTAAATATTATTTTCGTTTCTGCCTCTGGACCTTGATTGATTGTCATTTGACATTTGAAATCTCTCTCTTTTGTATATCTGTTGGCTTATTTGATTTCCCGGCCGATGCACCAAAATTAAAAAGGGAGTCATTTTATGTCGTAGATATATTTAATAATGGAATAACTCCTTTTTATCTTCCCTAACTTCCTCGTTTTGATTAATCCTCGTGAAAAGATTAATTCGAGATGAGGATAGCCAACAGTTCAGCTAGTAAAACACAGGATTTATTCTGAACTTAATGAGTTTATTCAAACATAAAAGGATTCGTTGTAAACGAATGTTGCAAGTAACATAAGTTTGTCAAAAGTATTTGTTTACAAAGAGAATAAATGTTCATAAATAAACTTTCGAGGATTAACATGTATTTGTTATAATTGATTGTTCAACGAGAGATATATTTTTTTATAGTCAAGTTTTACAAAAGTGAATGTTCAATGATTAACATAAGTTTGTTATAATCAAGTTTACAAAAGTGATTGTATTTCAAGGGAGAGTTTCAATTTCAGAGGAAGATGCAAATGGAATTTGATGACTCATAAAGTACTTAAGGTAGAGGAGGTAGTACGTGGACAGTTTTTGTAGTCTGCCATATATATACCCGCTTTCTCAAAAATTGTATGTATTACTGAAAATCTGTCAATATAGAGTTTTAACTATACATTTATCCAACTATTAAAACAAAAAACGCTTACTTTCAGTAAATTAAAAAAATTTTATGGCTAATAAATAAGAGGGACTTATTTCTTCAGAACGTGGACACATAAAAATTGAAAGCGTGAGTACGTGGACAAGTTAAAGTTAATAGGTGGACACATTTAGAAATCAATTTTTTATTTGTGTATAAAAAATTTGTTCTTACTTATTAAGCAAAATTTTGTCTTTGGTACTTTCGAGTTTAAAGTACTTATAATTAAATAAATATATAATTCAAATTATGGAAAATAATCATGAGAAGTATATTTATTAAATATAAAAAAATTCCAGTAAATACTTATACTTGAATAAAGGCTTAAATTTTCTCCAATTTAATTTTTTGTGCGTTTCCAAAAGTTGTATTGAGACATCTATAAGAGAATCTTCAATAGTAATTAACTCTTGATTTAACTTTTCGTGCTGTTTTTCGGTTGAAATGATGTTTTCTTTTTCGTCTTCGGTTTTTATTTTTCTTTTCAACTACTTAATTTCATTACTGATTACTTTTTTTCTGTCTGTTAACAATTTTTTACTATCTTTCAAGGGTTTTTATATATCTTTTCCTTTATCTTTTATTTCTTTGGCCTTTTCTCTATTCTGTTTATTTATGCAAACTTGCTTTGCTTTCATTTTTTTTCGTCTACTTTTTTTTGGAAGAATTTCGACTAAATCATCAACCACAGAAACTGTGGGGATATTTTCTTGACTCTTTCTTTTCTTTTTTTTTTGGATGAAACGTCGGAATAGGAAAATTATTTTTGAAATTATTTTCTTTGTCACTTCCAAAATATCAACTTTATCCTTACAACTATTCGAGGTGTGTGAAATATTAACGGACAATTGTGAACTGCTTCCCAATTCAGAATCGAATGTACTTTCATTCGAAATACTTGAAAGCTCTTGAAAATCAGTCGAAGTAGAATTATTCAAAAATCCTTCCGCACTGCTCGAACAACCAGCATGTTCTGAAGATTGACTTGAGCGATTCAGCGGAACCTTTGAATTATTTGATTCAGTGTGCGAAGTATTGCACGAATGATTTGTTGTAGTTTCCGGAGATTTTTGCAAATAATCTTGGTGATCAGGAAGATTTTTCGTTGACTGATCTAGAGCATTATTCAAATATAAATTGGAAGAGCTGTCTTGATCCTGAAGTTTATCCGTAGTCTCTTCGACATGCTTTTCTCTGATATTTTCAGTGTTGATACATTATAAATTTTCAACATTTTCATCGGTCAGATAATTTTCAATAACTATTCCTGAATTAATTTGATCATCTTGACTGTCAAATTGAACTTCAAGTTGTACGTCAGAAAGTACTTCTCTAAATATGCTTTCACTACTAGCCCATTCAAGATTAGCTCCTTCTTCGATAGCAATCATTTGAATGGTTGGACTTTCTTGTGGTATTATTACATCTTCGATTATTTTAGCGTACTGTTTATATTATTCTAGCGTACTGATATATTGTCACCGACGATAAAACTGCTTAATAGTGAGTCGGCGGATGAAGTCTCAGTAGTTTTAAGGCTTAAGTGAGAGCATTTTTTGTTACTTTCTGTAAATGAAATATATAAAACTATTAATATTATATATACCATAAATGTATATAATCTATAAAAATGGTTTAAATATAAATAAATAATATATTTTTGTTAACCTGTAAGAATTTTTAACTTTTTCCACATCTCAAAGATTCGCTGATCGCTATCACTCCCAGTCAAAGAACAATGAGATTCATATTCATTCGCTTTACCATACATACTTGCAATTCCTCTTGTGAGAGTAATTGATCTTCAAAAATTTGCAGCAATTTTCTATTTACGTCGTCGTTTTTTTCATTTTCTTCTTCGTATTTCTTATCTACTGTTTTTTCCTTTTTCTTTCCTTTCGTCAAAACATCATAAGTGACTGCGTCCGGATTGAAAAGGTATAATCCACAGGTTCGAAAACCGTTCCGTATACTTGGTGCTGCATCCCAGCTGTCTATGGCTAGTTCAAAAATAGACGGAAACATCAATTTTTGCACATTTATGACATTATTCTCCACTCTCAACTGTCTCAGTATTTTTCTGTAAGTCCCTTTCGCCGGACGGAAAAAAACAACGTGCAGTGGCTGGAGTATATGCGTCTAATTAGGATACAAAGCAACAAGCTCTATTCCATTATCCTGGCAGAATTTGCAAAGAGGCAGTTTTAAATATGAGGAGTGACCATCGACATATAGGATGATTGGAAAAATATAATTATTCGCTTTCAGCCAAGGATGAAATATATTTACAATGTAATTGTAAAAAGTTTCTCTCCGAAATGCCAATGCCCCAGCCCTTTTGAAAGCTATCCGAAATTTATTTTTTCGGTTTGCTCTTTAAATTAAGTAAAATGAGCGGATTTGGCTTTTCACCAGCAGCGTTGGCTATAAATAAAGTTGTTATCGCAGTTTTATCTGCACTACTTACTACCTGGTATACGGACTTGGAACCCTTCTCCGCTATCACGGTGTTGTCTTGAGGCACAAGTTTGAATGAAGATTCATCTAGATTAAAAATTCGATGGGCTTCTAGCGACAACAAATGCTTTTTTTCAAAATAAGGGCGGACTCTTTGGAACCAATCTCTCACTTCTCGCTCCGTCACTGATGCTCTCGTCGTCGTTAGATTTTGAGCGATCCTCTTCGTTAAATTGGGGTGTCGT
This sequence comes from Synergus gifuensis, assembly GCA_904066015.1. NCBI lineage: Eukaryota > Metazoa > Arthropoda > Insecta > Hymenoptera > Cynipidae > Synergus > Synergus gifuensis. Next base: position 26,264 of record CAJFCO010018182.1, read on the forward strand.
TTCATGAAAGCTTTGTACCACTGCTTTCCGGGTCGATCGTTAACAAATGGAGTCACTTTTTTTTCACTCTTTACGTATTGACTTACGCAATCCAACAAAATTTGTTGGGTCACTGGAAAACCTCGCCGACTTGCACCTGATTCTATATCGTTCAAAGCCTCGTGCATTTTGTCCGGATCATGCATTTTCTCAATTTGTTTCTTTTTTGGTTTAATAACCACCTTCGTTACATTTCTTTTTACATTTTTCTTCGTCGAAGGTTTTTTTTTACTCGAAAATGTAGTCCTTGCCATAGTTAAAGATATAACAGTAAAATAAAAAAAAATTAAACTAAATTTATTTGTAACATTTTATTAAGTACTTACTTTTTGAGTAATACTTAAATTTTAAAAAATACCAAAATATTATGTATTATGCTTACAGAATACGTACTCTTTGAGGTTAGTTCGAGTTTAGTATGCAAAAATAACAAGTTAATTACATTTTTTCGGGACAAAATTTTTGAAAAACTTTTGTATGATCTTAAATATTAGGTATAGAGTTTAATTATTTTAACTTTGTTATAATTATAATTAACTTACTTGCATATTATACGGCAGTCATAAGGTGTATGTCCACGTAATGAATCGCAATAAATCAGAGAGAATGCAATGGCGGACATTGACTATAGTTTTGTCCACGTTTTAAAACGCGATGTTAATTGAGCATGTAAGTCTGGAAATCCTATATTATAATAATTATTAACATTTTAACACAATATTTTTGTTAATTATTATTTAAAAATAACTAATTAACCACAAAATTATCTCACTTCAACATAAAAACCAAATAATTTCATTTTTTACTTACTTTTCGTAAACGATGGATCACGGCTTTCTTAATTAAAGCAGTATGGATTTTCCCAGTCTTTAAAACACCTTACTTTATTATTTGTGCATACTATTGTAAAATATTAAACAAAAACATTTTCATAACAGTTTTAAAGAGGAAATTCTATAGATTATAAATATGCTTTTACATTTATTATTTTTTATAAATTTTTTTGGAAATTATTATTATCTGGAAGTGTCCACGTAATAACTTCGATTTTGGCTTTGTCCACGTACTACCTCCTATACCTTACAACGTTCTTGTTGTTACGAGAATAGGCTTTCTCTTTTGGTTTAGTTTAATATTATATCTTCAGAGAAATAGATTCTGCTTCGCAAAAGACTAAGTTAAAGAATAATTCGAATCGTTTCCTGAAAATAAAAGACGTATGCCCTCTTATAGGCTAGAAACCTGTAAACGTCATGGTCGAGGGAACGTTTTCGAGGGAGGTAAATGACTACGCGAAGAATTAATAAAAAACATAAGCAACATTTATTCAACCAAAACATAGAATATTGATCAGTAAGAGAACTTATCGTTGTCCGTATAAGGAAAGACTCTATATAATTCAAAGATCATTTATTTATTGAAGACTCGATATAAACTAATTTGTTCATCGCATAACAAACCAACGAAAGTTTTCAATACGAGATAAAATTCACACGTCTCTCTAATTAATAAATCTGCCTTTCATTGGCTAATCCTTGAAACATATAGCTCGGTAACACCGGTAAAAATAAGAAAAAAAAGATAAGTCAATCGGATTGCTCAAAATCAAGAGTAATACATTATGCCAAAATAAACATGAAAAATAATAGCTCTCTCGCAGCCCTATCTGAGCTCGATAAATAATCTTTATTAGTTTACATAAATTCATGCTCAGAAATCCACAAACTGTTTCCCCTTTTGCGAGAGGCACGCAGGATTTACAAATGTTAATTAGTATGAAAAAACGGAAACTTAAAATAACTTTTATTCTCCCGATAACATGGAGCAACAATCGTCTAGGCGACCCATTTCTAATTCACGACCTAACTCCGCAATCGTTATGTAAGCGTAAAATGACCGTAATGTTCGCGTTATGCTAGTAAAGTTACCTTGTTGCGTGAAAATGCGCAATTTTCCCACAGCTTGGTGCAGCGTGCATGGGAGATTGGAAATTAGACCGCGATATTTCCCCTCTTGCGATAATATTACCAACCCGCCACAGCTTGGTACAGCGTACATGGGGATTGGCAATCTTTAAAAAAAATTACCCCTTACGCGATAATCCACCACCTGGTTCCCGCAGCTTGGTACTGCGCACACGGAGAGTCGGGGTGGGAAAATAAACAACAAGAAAAATGGCGAGAATATATTGGAAACCAACAGCTTGGAACTGCGTACGCTGGCTTCCTAAAAATACCCCTTACCAGGATAGGTTGACGAAAAATAAAATTTAAGAGAACCCCAGCTTGGAGCAGCGTACAGAGTCTCTGGGTATACTACCGTAAAGAAAAAATGACTGCGTTGAAAACCCAGGAGAGACAAAAGAGAACTGGAAGCGCTGCACCCCGTGTAGCCTGCCTTCCGTGATCCGTTGCTGGACCTCGACTGTGGGCGATCGGTCGCCTTTTATCTTGGCTGGCGAGCAAGTCGCTAGCGAGATGGCTTGTGATGCGTACCCACTGTGATTCCGCCCAATCATAATCGGATCGATATTTAGTCCGTTAGTCTCCCTGCCGTGTGCCGATAATCGCGCAGGTTTGGACGTCTATGCCCAGGCGTTCTAGTTACTCTGTAGTGTGTCGATAATGGTCAGGTGGGTTGCCTATGTGCAGGCAAGTTATTGTAACGGCATGCCATACCGTTACATTGTAGATGCGTGGAACTTATCGAAACTTTGAACTTAGTATTCACTCAGGGTTCATTAAAAGTTCACTAAAAGTTCAATCAGAGTTCTTGCACAAATTAAGTCTTTAGAATTGGTATCGAAGATTTTAACAATACTGGAGTGGTTTCCGATTTTATTGGGACTTATGAGTAAGCAGGTTCCCGATCTTATTTGTATATTGTTTCTCCGCGCGATGTATACCTCGCACTGCTTACTGCTCACTGACTGACTGCTGGTGGATTGGGTCGTTTTATATAATGATCACGATGTAGGTTTCCCAAATACTCATCTTGAAGTCACCCTCGATATGCTAGTGTATTATGTGATATCGTAGTGAGTTTCTCTAATAGGCTTCTTGAAATCACATTTATAATAATTTAGTGTCGCTTCGGTGACGCTCGTTAGGTACGGTTGAGTTACCTTCACCCAAAGTTGTCTAGACTACAAGTCTTCTTCTTATTATTATTTCTTCATTGGCTAGTGCCTGCTTTTAAAGCTTTGCACATACGGCCATGACCAGGTAAATTTCGTAGTTAACGTAAGACCTTCCCTCCTTCGCACCTTCCGGAACAAAGGTGGAAAGGCTCCCGACCACCGGGACAGCAGGCTGGGAAACCCAGCCCACTGCCCCCGGGTGGCGGACTCTGGGCTTCCTACTCTCTAGGCACAGCCTCATGACGGCAGAAAGCGCCGGCACAAAACAGAAACCCACGAGAGCAACAGAGATAGAGAGATCTGTCCCTTTCCCCCACTCTCACGAGCCACCGCCCCACGCCGGCGCCACCCGCCGGTACGGAACCGCACCACCATCTGACGGCAGCGCGAGTTATCGGTCCAATTGGACTAGCGCGCGCGCGGGCGGTAAATTTTGAAAGGTTAAATTTTTAAATTGGCGAGTATAAGAAATCTGGAAACGTGAGAAACTACTCTGAGACAGGGCTTATTTAAAAATTGATCAAAACGGAATGGGCGAGGGAATTTCAAGGCTTCAGATAAAGCTTTAATGAGATTAGGACAGAAATTATGGAATTTAGGGCAATCCCAGAGAACATGATCCAAGTCTTCTTCGACATTAGGATCACAAGGTCAACCAGCGGAATCTATGATATTTTTGCGTGCTAAACTGGCATTTAAGGCGTAATGGTTGCTTCTCATGCGACAGAGAGAGACGATCCATTCTCTTCTAGCAATAGAGGAGGCAAACCATGGTTTCTTGCGTTTTTTATAGAAAAATTGGGTGTAATGTACATCTTTTGAATTACCCATAGCAAGAATCCAGGCGTGACAGCTGTCACTGAGATCCTTAGAGACCGATTGAAAAAAATCAGAGTGAGGGAGGGAAATATATGAGAAGTTGGCATTAGTAGCTGCTAATTTGGCAGCTACGTCTGCCTGCTCATTGCCGAAGATTCCCTTATGACTACGGAAGACTACAAGTCTATGAGTCAACGCATGTATTGGTTGTGTGGTCAGACTACAGGTCTATGAGTTATTGATAGTGGGGTTACGGACCCATGACACTATACTTTTAAATGTTATATTTTATGATATTTCATATTTATTTAAAGTGTGATATTTTATAAAATACTAATATAGACATTTATAGATACATAATGTAGATAAATTTATAATTTATAATATAGATACTTCTCTGTTTATTTTTTTTCTTTTTCTCATTGAACTTATTGAACCTTTCGCCCTTTTTTAAATAATATCAGAAAATCTGAAAGTTTAGTTTGAAAAATATCACACTTTAAAGAAATATTTTTACCATTTTATGTAATGACCATTTGATTTTCAAAAACTTAATATTGAATCCAGATCGAAAGTAAACGAAAACATCGAGCTAGATAATCAGAAACTTTGTTAGTTCGGTAAGCTTCGTTTATTATAAACATTCAGAATAATGGAAAACTATGCTCGATTGCTTGAATTTCCAAAAATCACACTATGCTGCTTTTGCCTGTCATTTTGTTATAGAAATAACATAAAATATGAGAAATATAAAATTAATTTCTTATACGTATATATTAATTTAATATTTATTAATTACTTGAGAAAAATTTGAATTAGCATATTCCACAGTTGTCGAATGTTGTTGAATTAATATCAATGGGGGGGATATGACTAGGTAAAAAATTCATACATCTTTCTTCTCAAGTTCTATTCTATTTTTTCTCTTTTTATCCCCCTTAAAATGTTCTTTCACGTACAAAAAAAAAACAAGAAAAAATTTTTTAATGTTTTTTATTAAGGTTTACAATAAAAAATTAATTACAACAATTTAAGAAGAAAATCGAGTCTTCGAGGTTTCCGCGAAAATTCATCAATGACTTCCTGGGCAGTTATTCCAATATCACGATGAATCGCCAGAGCTGCCAAACCATACAAGCGATCCTGAAATAATAGAAGAATGAGATAAAAATTAAATTTAGATTTTCATATATGAGGGACATGAGAAATTTACTTCTTTTATCGTATTTCTTTGAATCGTTTTTATCCGTTTCAAACTCGAAAACGTTCTTTCGGCTGTAGACGTCGATACAGGCAACGTAGCTAATATTCTCATTAATATATTGATCTTCGGAAAATTGTCCTCCGGGCAATCATAGAGCTCTTCGAGTGAATTTTTTGGCTTGATATCGCCTTTGCGAATAAAATATTTCTTCCACAATTTCAACTCGACAAAAATAGCTGGTGGCCCGGAAGAAAGAAACTGTTGATAAAACTTTATAGTTTTGATGAATTTATCAGCTAATTGGTCAATTTCCAATGAATCATTCTTGAAGAGTGTTACGAACCGATAATAATTTAATTTAGTCTCAAATAATAAAGTCTATCTCTATTTAATTTTATGGTTACGTAGCTTTTGAAAAATTTAAGGGAATGCAAAAAAATACTTTCTGATTCCAAGGTATATGGGTGCGTAAATTACCTACCCTCATACAAGGGTTTTCTCCTCTTTTAATGGGTTTTGAAAAGAAATGAAGAATTCAAATGAATTGGAGATGTATTTTGTTCAATATAAATTTATTTAAAACTCAAAAATTTATACGGCGATATATTTTAATTAAAAATAGGTTTTAACTTCGCATTGAACGATCGAAAGCACAATTTATAAAAGAGAACAAGAAACTTGTTATCGAACACAATTATTGAAAAAAAAATTGGAACGATACAATAGACTTACTGCGTATCCTACTGGTCCTTATTGTACTAGAACCTATCCTACCAGTCGGAAGGAAATAGAAGGGATGTTGAGAATCACGTCGAAGTCCTTTCGACTGGGCCAATTTAGTGAATTCGGGTCGTTGCCATTAGAAAAAGGCAACTCTAGTCCTTGTGGGGGTTCACCTCACACACACACACACAAAAGTGATGCACAAAACTACTCCTCACTTCCCACGTCTCACGTTTGATTTGCCTTCACGCCGAAAAGATAGAGGTGAATTTTATCAGAAGAGATGAGGGTGGTTTTAAACCCAACACCCCTTCCCACTACTTTGCCACGTGAATTCAAACTACCGTTTCGAATAAAATTATTTCTCGTTTTGAGATTCGAGAACGGATTATTAGTCGTGTGTTTGAATTGGTCCTTTGAATAATATTGTTGTTATATTCATTCAATAATATTATTCGAAGGTCGCGATTTAAAGGGGGGGTCGTTTCGAATACGATCCTCGCGTTAGCGTCCACGCTCCCTAGTTAGGAATTTTACGCGGTCCGTTTTTTAGGCAAGTACGGGGTGCAACCGTAAGGGTTTACGCGGTGCATCTAAACACTTTGAATCGCGTTAATCACCCCGTCGGAAAAAGGATTAAAAGAATTTAACGTCCTAATTGTTCGGCCCCTGTGCTCCCCGCGGTAGGACGTTACAGGCTTCCCTTTTTCCGAATTTCGAAAAGGATATATTTATTTTCAGTAATATCTTTTGCGAGGCTACACACGACCAACGGAATTACCAACCGGACGGGCGAGTTTAGAAACGAAGACTTCTTGATATTACAAGAAGGGCGACGAACTAGTTGACTGGCGATCAAAGATTTCGAATCCATGTATTTTGTAGATGCATCGCCGACCGATTAGGTGGGAAGTTTCGTCAGGTGGAAGTTTCTGATTGGTCGGTTGATATGGCATGATTTTGGGAGAGGATTATGAACTCTTTTGACTTCTTTGAAATCCACTTTGATTGCAATAATGCATGTGCATGAAAGTGCTTTGACTTACGATTAGCGCGAAACTGAATATTGGTTTGCGAAATGATGAATTCCACTAAGGTGTTTAACCTGATGCATTTGCAATTTTATTGTCTTGGAAATTATTTTAATTCCAAGTTAATTGCAGGTTCTACCTTTCATTCCGAAATATTGGAAATTATTACGTATCACCTTGTCATCGGGGGTGGAATTTATTCATTTGAGCGCTGTTCAAATCTCATGAAAATCGGATCAGTAGTTTAAGAGTTATTTAGAGTCGAAATTTTTATCAAAATAGGTGTGGGTGCTTATAAGGGTAGGATGAGTTGCATAAGGAATAGCGGAGAATGGCGTGAACGGGAGAGATCGGAGATGCATCCACGAGTACACAGATGCGCGGCTATGTTTTAATGCACGCGATAGCTTGGTGTCTAAGCTGGTGTGAGTGAACTGCTAGCGCGAGTATCATTCATCCGTGCATACCTCATATATGTGTGCGAGTGCTCTTTATACTACTATCTTTCTCATTCTTCATCTATTTTCTTCCTTCTTGTGTATTAACTATCTATGCATTCTTGTAAAGGTCATTCACTCATTAATTCTAAATATATTAAATATACGAATATACATACATACATATATATATATATGTACGTATATAATTAATCCTTAAAATTAATATAAATTCGTTCATTCGAATTAGTCCACTTTTGGCTTCAATTTATTGCTATGGGAAATTGCAAGCTTAGCAAAATTCCAGTCGGTCTCTACTATAGGTGTTAGCAATAAATTGAGGATTTTTAAAAAAAATGAAGTTACGTTCGTAACAAGAGCGCCGAAAATCCTTCCAGTACTTTTTCGTGATTAGTGAATCTCTCTCCAAGATCCATGATGTAAAAGTCTAAAAATGGATTAAACACCGTCACACAAAAGTAATCTTCGGTGCTTTGAACTTCAGGATTGGCGCCATTCTTCTGTCGGCTCACGATTCTTTTATGCTTATCCTCGATGTCTACAGTTTCAGCGATTTTTTTCGATGCTTTGATAATTCCAGAAAACGCATCACCCTTTTTGCGAATCATTTTGAGTTCCTCGAGTAAATCTTTGGCAAGAATCATAGCTTGAATCAAATCTATGTGAACCTTTTGGAATTCGCGTCTCAAAGGCAACGAAAGTTGATAAACTACATTGATAACCTGTTAAACATCGAAAAAATTATTAGAGCAAAATAAAGTATAGTATATTACGTAACAAGGAGAAAAACCTGTAAGCTTATCAGAAATTCGAAATCCATAGCGTTTTTTAAATTTTTGGCGTCTTTTTCCGCGGTTCTCATTTCGTCAAGAGTTACGTAGACGAACGGAAACAATTCTTTAAAATCGTCCACTGCTTCATACTTCGATACCCATCGAGTCAAATTCAATCTCTTCAAAGTTTTCGCTCTTGGAGTTTCGTTGGATTCTTCGATTGTGTTTTCGAAAATCACCCTTCTTTTAGGAGTGTGGAAGAAATTGTAGGCCGTTTCTATGGTGCTAAGACAATCTCTGATGACTGGTATCTTGCTGGTAATAGATATAGCAAGATTGAGAGAATGCGCGGCACAATGGACGTATAGGGCATGTAGTGCAAATTTTGTGCGTATAGTGGCTTGAACGCCATTATATTGTCCAGCCATATTGCTTGCCCCTTTGTAGCCTTGGCCGATCAAGAAAGAAACATCCAGTTCACACTGTTGGAGCTGTTCTATAATCAGGTTGGCAAGAACTTCCCCTGTAGTGGAAGCTGTTTCGATAAATCTCAAAAAATCTTCGCGTAGAATATGCGGGCCATCGTCTTTTTTACTCAAGTATCGAACACAAAAACGTGACCAGCTCAATTGAATACGAATCTTGCGTTTCGTCCGTCAGAACAGAGTAAAACTTTGATTCGGGATATGACTTTCAGAGTCAATATCTTGTAACAGGCATCGACTATTTCATTCTGAACCGACGGACTCGTATATCAGGTCTAGAAATATGAAACCGGAATTTTTTGCAAAAATTATACGTCTAGTATATGAAAATGGTCAAAAGTACTTTATTCAAAGTAATTTCCCTCGCTTCCAACACATTTTTCCCACATTTTCAGTAGGTGATGAATGCCCCGCCAATAAAAGTTTTCGTCTTTTGAAGCGAACCAGTTATCCAGCCATTCTCGGACGTTTTCGTACGAAGTGAATCGTTGCTCAGCGAGAGCGTGGCCCAGCGCTGCGAACAGATGGTAATCCGACGGTGCCAAGTCTGGAGAATAAGCGGCATGAGCCAGTAGCTCCCAACTGAACGCCTGGACCTTTTCCTTGACCCGTTTTGCTGTATGTGGTGGGGCATTATCGTGAAGAAACATCACTTTGTGTTGTCTTCTTTGATATTCCGGCCGCTTTTCTTGCAATGCTCGATTCAAATCGATCATGTGCTGTTGGTAGCGATTCGTGTTGACAGTTTCACCAGGTTTTAGCAGCTCATAGTGGATAACACCTTTCTGATCCCACCAAACGCATAGCATTGTCTTCTTTCCAAAGCGATTGGGTCTTGCACTAGATGTCGATGGTTCACCTGCATTCACCCACGATTTACGACGCTTAGGATTCTCAAAATAGGTCCACTTTTCATCATCTGTCACGATTTGATGGAGAAATGACTTCCGTTAGAATCTATCGAGTAGAATTTGGCAGGTCATTTTCCGATTTTCTTGCTGCCTTTCGTTGAGTTCATGCGGAACCCATTTTCCGACTTTCTGAATTTTTCCCATTGCTTTCAAACGAAGGGAGACGGCTTTCTGCGATACATTCAGCTGATCCGCGACTGCTTGTTGAGTTTGAAAATCATCTTCATCAAGTAAGGCTTGCAGTTCATCGTCTTTAAATTTTTTCAGTGGTTTTCCACGATCTTCGTTCGTCACATCAAATTTACCACTTTTGAATTCTTTAAACCACTCGAAACAGTGTATTTTGCCCAGGGCATGGTCACCCTATCACCCTAACAAGCATCCGATGCGATTCTGCAGCAGTTTTCTTTAAGTGGTAATAAAAAATGAATGATGTCCGCAAATCGTAATTAGTAGGCACAAAACTCGACAAGTTGAAACTTGTCGTACATTCACTGGTATGTCGAACTTGGATTGTTGTCTACGAAAAATCTTTCTCTGCTCCAAGAGGGAGAAGATGGCGCAGCAGAAGCGGTCATATGGTCCCTAATCTGATGGCAAGCACCATCTATAGGGAAATTCCGGTTTCATACTTCTAGACCTGGTATTTGTCACGCTTCGTTGGACTTTCTATGTTGCTTTTTAGAAGTGGATCCCCCTTGGCTCTGTACTTTAATAAAGCTCTGATGTTTCCTTTGTTTGATCCAATGTAATCATCTTGCGGAATTATTTTGCCGCTGTCGCGATGTCCACGCAAACCCATCCCTTGTCGCCTAAGAACAATAATTGCTTCAATCATCAGATCTATGTTTTGTCTATTTTTCAAAAGTTGCTGCATCCGGGACTCGTCAATCAAATTTTCCACAGATTCTCCTTGATTTTTTTTAACCGCAGAAAATTATCACCATCAGCAACAGCGTGTATGTGAGTAGTTATACAAGGGGGGTACGGAAACACTTATCCGTCGAGCAAGGTTCTGCTCCATGCTAAATTACCACCGTCCGGTACAATCCGCAGTCGGTAATGCAGATTCCTACCAAAGGTATGCTTTATCGGTAAGGCAGATTCATACCATAGATTAAAGCTCGTTTAGTATGTCAGTAACCTACCTTATCGACCGAGTGGCTTGGTAGTTCACCTATTATACTTTAGAATTTCTGCACATTTTCTACGCATGCGCAGCTTGCGAAGTGGGGCCAATGGTGGGGACTGTGTGACTTACTCAAAATGACTTTAATTAATTACTAATAAAAATGTAATTCATCACATAATTCATATATCTTTATAACCATTATCCCTAAATTTTAAACCTTAACTCATATTTATGTAAGTGACCCTTACGATTTGAGCTACCTGCAAAAGTAAAAAATCTCTAAAACTGCCAGAAGACATCGACCCTTATACCTGAGCGTTAGAATTGAAAGCGTACTATGAAATGCATCTGGACTAGGAACTTACACAACCTCAGTAAAGGATGTAAACAGGCCCAACACACACTTACCCGAAAGTCTGTGAGGATCGCACGTGTACCCAAAGACGCCGCCCTCACTAATTTACGAGAGGTCCGTAAGTCACCCTCGCTAGTGCAACTGACGCACCAATACTGGTTTATCGAAATGGCGCCTCTCTCAGATACTACACCAACACTGGTCTATCGAAACTCCTTGGTATCCAGGATCAGCATAAAAACAGCATGGCCCATAGAGGACTAAGTCTTGAGTTAAATAGTTAAGGGTGCAGATCTACTACGGTGAAAGTCAGTGCAGTCTCGTTTTGAGTTTGATCCGTCAAGTCAATAATTTGACCAGTCTTGGAAAACCCGGTTCGAATGTGCAGTTCTACAAGTAAACCTTGTGCCCCGAAAAGTCTACATACTGAGTGTAGAGAGAAAAGTGAATGAGTGCAGTGTAATTCAGTTGGAAATTAACACGATGGATTAGTAATTAAGGAAATCGAGTCTGTTTCCAAGTAGGTTGTTTAGAATTAAAATATTAGGCAGGACGTGACATCTGCATATCTGTGGATCATAACACCTTAACGTTTCCAACCCAAAACTAGAGAGAAAAATGGGTGATGAGAGGGAGTGTGACGATTTCCCAGCAGAATCATCAAAAAAACAGGTTAGTATTAAGGATTAAGTAAATAATAATAAGAAAATATCCTTTCTCAGTGTGAGGTTAAACTCTTCATCAAATTCACACATTATCCACAAAATTAAGTTGTAATATAATTATTTATAAACTGAAATTCAATTTAAAATAAATATAATTTAGAAAATTTACATTTATATATAAATATACATTTATATGTATAATTTTCTTTTACAGGTCACTCTGTTTGATCTATCTCTCAGGTCTGACACAACTGAATTTATGAAGAAATATTCAGCGATCACTTTCCGATCCCTCACTCATGCTAACAAACCCTACAGAGTTGAAATAAAGTACACACCCGAGAACAATATAAAATTGCTTCACAAAATTTTCCAATAAAAGAGGTTTTAAGGCCATCAACTTCAAAATCATTCGGTGGTAACAGGTAAAAGACCATCGCGCGAAAAATCGAAGTTTTGGAATGACCACTATTCGATTCAACTGTTTGAAAAAAGACGAGACTGAAGATGATGGTTATGAAGAAGAAGAAAGTTGATGATCAAAAGCTGGAGGATCCAAAGAAGCAAAAGGTTGAGGGTGCTGATGAGCAGAAGAAAACAGAGGATCGTGAACCTACTACTACCTAATCCTTATAAAGGTAAATTTACTTTTGAAATTTCTTTTGAGCAAAAATAATTTTAAATTTAAATAAATACGAATTCTATTTATTTCAACAAAATTATTTTATACATTAATTAATTTATAGTATAGCTGTTACTATTTTTACACATAATCGAACTCTACATTATTATAAGCTCCTCCTAGGTACTTCATTCGCAGCTTCTTCGAGACGGCGGCTTCTTGCATTTTCTCCAACATCGTAATGTCTGCATCAAAAACAATCAAGAGTCTTCCTGGTAAAAATACGGTGAAACTCTCCTCCACTTCTGCTATGATCCTGGCACCATATTTCGTCTGGACTCTGCAGATGTTCGTCACATCATACGTCTGATTAAGAGTCAACTTAGACATCGGCTTCGTGGGCAGAAATCTCTCCAGACGACCAACCTTACTGAGCTGCGTTAGGTCCATTTTACTCTTCTGGAAGACGGTTCTGCTGAAGTGTTGAAGATGCTGTTGATGCTGCCACAGTCTTCGAAGATGCTGGAATGCAGAAATTGCTCCAGAGACCTGCTTTTAAAGGTAAATTCCTCACCAACTCAACGTCAAGTTCCTCGCATCAAAACCCAAAATTCTGCGCATGTGTAAAGAAAATGAAGGTGGCGCTTACTAAAAAGCGACTTGAAACTAACTTAAGAATTAAAATCTAATGTTTTAATTTAATAGGATAGGTAATTTAGATATAAAATTCTCATATTTATTCATTAAAAAAAACATTTATCCATGAAACCTTAAACTAATGTTTACAAAATACAGTCTAAATTATTTTAAAATTCTTTTAAAGTATCGTTAGTATATACTTCATCTACACTATTTGGTTAAGGCATATGGATTATATTTAGAAACCAAATTTTGAGGAGTTTAACATTTTGTACTGCACAATGGGTCGTATGAAAAGTGTGATGACTACATGAATTTGCAGATCCCTTGTTCATTTTGGGGCAGTCAAAGTCATCCAAATCTTGTATATTGATTATAAAATTTTCAAGACATTTTTTCTTTTTAAGACCTTTAACATAGGTTGTGCGAGAATCGGCTAATATTTCTCTAAGTATGTTTCTGACTTCTTCGTAGGATATATCTCCAACATTCCAGTCAATTCCATCGTAATTTCGCATAAGCCATTGATTTATACTCTTGTATCTTCCTGGTAGTGAATTCCAGCTGCACGGTGATTCAAAGAGGAAGAAAAGTGGTTCAGCATCTTCCTCGAGAGGTAGTATGGCCAACTCCTTGAAGACGAAGTCGTTGAGATGTCTACGATGAACTCCATATCACCTGAAAATGATTTATATGGCTCGATTCAGCCTTTTTATAGCCTCCAAACCATTAAATATTACCCCCCACCATCTCATACTTGTTTCTTTACAGCGCCACTAATGGGCATGAATTGAACTATTCGATCATGAATAATTAGACAATAGGCTGCTGTATTAGCTGGGAAATTATTGCTTGATTTAAATTCTAGTCTTAAATCGACTGAAGTCTGTTTTAAAAACTCATTTTCTTTTGAGCAATCAGTTACAATGAGTGGAATACGCTCCTTGAATATACTCTGCTTTAATAGAGGTTTAGACTCATTCCCATAATAGGAATTTTGGAAAATAGCATACATTTCGTATAACAATGCAAACTGATTCTGATCAAAGTTTAAATTTAAATTATCATACGGGTAATATTCAGAATTTAAGAATGTTTGTAATGTTACAGTGGTCAAAGAAATTGGCATATCTTTTCACCTGTTCTTTTCGATCTGTTTGGAATGCTAATATAACATATGGTGGTTTTTCTAATTGCGTTGAAGTTTCCACTTCCCATACATGTTTCTGAGTTGCAGGAATTAATGGATATTCATACATTTCCCATGATCGAAAACTCATTGAAATAAGAGGATCTTTTTCAATAAATTTCAGCAGTTGTATCTTGTGACGATCTGATGGTAGTAAATAGGGTACCATCCACACTACTTTATGAAGCAGAATTTTGAATTCTTCAGCCTCTCCTTGTGCTGGTTGAATAATAGCATTAATATCTGTACGTGATCTTGTTAAGATAAATTCACGTTTAGCATTCACAATGACCTTTCGATAACACAGGCCAACAATTCTCAGAACCAGAGACCAGACCTAGTATGCCCGAAGGCTTTTGCTGCGCTGAATCCGAATCCCACCTCAGAAAAATTCCAGTACCCTCAGTTTTCGAGATATTCTAACCTAAAAGGGTTAAAAACCCGTTATTTTCATGTTTTCGAGGCCCCGTAACATCGCGAAAAATTTTTCTCCACAAACAGACAACGGTATTGTAAAGAACTACTCTTCACCTTCAAAATGCGATCCCTACCTTTTTGATAGGATTTTTCATAGCCGAGATATGGCGGATTCAAATATGAAAAATTTCACTTTTCACGGATATCAATTTTACTACAAAAATATTTGCCCAGGGAATGAAAGTAGCAAAACTATGTTTATCACAGCTTGTTACATGATCATATAACACCAGACCCCCGATAAGCTGATTTCCTTAACACCCAAGCCCGGTTACCTGCGAATCATTAAACTTAGACCCCTACAATCCGATTTCCTTAACCTCCGATCCTTGTTACCTACTCCGCTATAGCCCTCGGCCACCATAACCTAATTTTCCCAATCGTTGAGTATTGAATCTTTTAGCGTATGAATTTACGTCGACTTTGTGTGGAAACGTTTCCTTTTTATTTCAAAGGATCGCTGAAAAGATTTACGTTTATGAATTGTCAGGTCGTTGTCCTCCCTCTTCAAAGACCAGCAATAGTCTGCCATCATTCTTTCATTCCATCTACCTTGGTAATGTTTTTCTTTCTCATGAAAGTCTTGGTGGAAACGTTCACCCATTTCTTCGCTGAATGCCCCTACATTTTCCGGAAAATAGTTCAAATGCGATTTCAGAAAATGTATTTTAGGACTCATGAGACAACCCAGTGCTTTGAAATTCTTTAACATAGTCGAAACAATTGTTTTGTATTTTGGATCTCGGTTGTTTCCCAAAAATTTCTGTATTACGTCTGTAAAACTAATTGTAAGATAATAGGTGTCTTTGCAGTAGAGTGAAACAGTGCACTAAGTAGAATCTATGATCTTACAATTCATTGTGATTTTATTATTATCGCAAGAATCTCTTGTCATCTTCATTTGTTTCCCGAACATAACTGTCGCTCTAGCGCCATTTCAATTTGCGATATTCATTTGTTCGTTTTCGTGATTCTACGTGTTTAATTAGTAAGTTATGATTCGTCACAAATGAACGATAACGATTTTCGACGGAAATGTTTTGTTCTGCATCGCCAACCACACCTGTTTCTTTCGTCGCTCGGGGTACGAGTTGCGGTTGTTTATGTT
>CAJFCO010018182.1:57032-106172 GCA_904066015.1 Synergus gifuensis
TTTTGAAGGTGAAGAGTAGTTCTTTACAATGCCGTTGTGAGTTTGTGAAAAAAATTTTTTTCGCGATGTTACGGGGCCTCGAAAACATCAAAATAACGGGTTTTTAACCCTTTTAGTTTAGACTATCTCGAAAACTGAGGGTGCTGGAATTTTGCTGAGGTCGGATTCGGATTCAGTGCAGCAAAATCCTTCGGGTATACTAGGTCTGGTCTCTGGTTCTGAGAATTTTTGGCCTGTGTTATGGAAGACAATGGGTATCGTTCGACAATCTTGATAATTCAAGTTACATTTCTCATGAGCAGGTCCGCGATATATCCCGGTTAGATGACAATGATCTCGCACTTTATTATCTTCAGGTGCTATTTCCAGTTCGCAAATGCCACAAGTTGTACTATCCCTAATGGCTACCTTTTGCTGAGGAGCCAAAACATCCATCGGTAGATGATTTTTTAATATATTATTAACTTTTTCGGCTAATTGTCACAACTCTTCAGCAAATCATTTGGGAGGATCGATTTCCTCTTCAGAACATGCTTTATGCTCGGAGAGAATCATCATAACTACATTTAACATAATAGCCTATACTAAGTATCTTATGAATTTGAAATACTTCAATGTTGCTGATCCTTATATCTTCAGATTCTTCTGCAAGAATCAGCAAGCACTCACTATCAGCATAGACTACAAATGATACCTTTTCCTTATTTTTATAATTCTTAAATTCAACAAAGTTTTGTTCGGGTGCCGGTAGTTTGATTCTACAATGATTCATCTTTCTACAAGTTTCTTCGTGGTCAAACAATTTTTCTTGACTTGAAAAGTAATGCAGACATCAATCACAGATGTATTTTTTACAATTGTGTCTCGATAGTTCTTCATAAACTAACCTAGACAAGTCCTTAATCCATACATTGTGGAAATTTACAAAATAAATGTTTTTATCATCGAAGTCATATACATCATCGTTGAGATTTTCATCGGCATACATACCTTGTACATGTAACAGATTAACATGTCGATCTCGTTTTTGCGATGTAAGGTGAATAGGAACAACAGTATAATTAGATTACGGTCTTATAAGACCATACACATTGACTGAAATGTCATTTTGGTTTTCAAACTTTGGAATATTTTTTAAGGTAACGGGAAATTCCATACCATTAAAGTCTAATGCGTTTTCATACGGCTTATATTTAGCAAGACGGTGGGCATTCACCATAGCAGGATGTAAAGCTGACAAGACTGCCCATTTAAAACACTCATTAACATTGTTCTGTACATTCACACATGTTTGTTTTCTTTTTATTTTTAATAATAGATCGATATAGGAACTCGCTCGTATAGGATTATACTTATTTACATTGATTTCTAATTTTATGATTGCATATAGTGTCCAATCGGAATCTGTTTCTTAAAATTCTTCAACTTTACGCAGGATTCGTTATTTTACATTTACATCAAACCAATCGTCTAATACAGTGGTATGGAAAATTTCATTGGTTTTACCCATGAATATTTTAAGCTCAATTTTTACTTGTTTATTCACTACTTTTCTATATTTCGCAACCGAGCACTCCATATACTTTTATTGACCCATACTTATTCAATATGCCTCGGATACATTGTTCCAATACAATTAAAGCATCATCGAGGAACAGACTTATATCTATATGTACAAGATTCAGGATAGCACCTGTTCGAAGACTACAATTAAACGCTGTTTCACAATCAGTCCAGCGAACTCGATCATTTATATCATTATTATCACCATCAGACATCTGCATTCTACCACCTCGTTTCAAATGTTCTTCGAATAAAGCATGAAGACGCATAATTTGTTGAATAATATTGATACACCTTTTCTTTTCAGACGTTCAATACAACTGTCTTAATATATTGTTTAGTGTGATCAGATTAACATTTCACTGATTTACCCATTTCTGAATGAAATCAATTTTCACACTTTCCTCTTAAAAGTCTGGCAGAACAGACAAAGCCTCTTCAATCACTGGAATGAGCACTTCACATTCGTCAAGAATATCTTTATTCTGACTACGTTTCAGTGGCCGCCCATCGTTGTTCTCCTGCTTCGCAGAAATTTTGCGTTTTGCAGACATGATGACTGATGGAATTCTCTCTGCTGTCAGGATACTCTGCTGCTGCTGCTGCTGCTGCTACTGCTCTGACAAGGTGTGAAACTTGGAATTATTTTCGAGCCTGATGCACCGACTTAACATATATCCCCAAATTCCCCCACTCTTCCTCTATTTTCCACTATTTATTTTTCTCACCATTATAACAGTATGCGCGTTGGCTTACAAAAATTGGAAACAGATTTTTAAAAATAAATACTTAAAGTTAAGGTTGGCTTACAAAAATTGGAGACAGACTTTTGAAAATAATTACTTAAAGGTAAGGATTATTATAATAATAAAAGTAATGATAAAATTTTTATTTTTAAATGCGGTAATAACAGCGGTGGCAGCGATTACATCGTTTACAACGACGATGGTGGCGATGATGTCGATCTCGCGTTGTCGGCGTCGGTGTGAACCTTTATCATTAGGTGGAGTAGTTGTTCGTAGTGGAGAAACTGGTGACCTTATAGGTGAAGGTATAAACGTTGATTTGTGAAGAGGAGATCTAGATCGCTGTGGTGATGGTGTTCGTGGAAGCTCATAAGATGGTCACTTAAAAACTACTTGATTTCCATTGTCAGTTGATAATGGAGATGAGAATCCAGACGTTGTGGGTGACGCCAGCAACATTATTCGAGCAAGCTTAAGATAAAAAAAAATTGAAAAATTAAATTATATAATGAAAAGTTGAATTATATACATGTATAATAATTAAACCCTACCTCGTTCTCTTAATCACTGACATTAATGTCATCCACATACTTATTTAGCATGTCTTCTAAACTTTTCTTACTCACTATACACTATACTCACTTTTCCTTTTTTCCAATTTTCAAATTTCGTTTTCATTAATTGGCTTAAAGGTTGGGATCCTCTGCCACCACTTCTAGCAAATGCTACACACGGAACACAAAATGCACCGTGATATATTTCTGAGTAAGCGATCTAGGGAAATTCGTTGAGCCATTTGTGACAAAACTTCAATTTTCGAGCTTCGAACTTTTCGAGCAAAGGAAAAGCATAATTCTTAGGCGGAATCCAGACGTTTGTTAATAAATCCAGCCTCTTCGAATCTTTCAAGCGAATATCGATAAAATTTCCGACATCATTTTTTTTACGACTTCTGTAGAAGCATTTTGTTCCACGTTTTTGTTAAATTCACCGCGATTATCGATATACGACGCGTCACCATCTGTGTTTGACCAATAAGGAATCGGGTCCACGCATTTCATCGTTACACTTTTCGATATTCGATACGTATGATCTTTTTAGAATAGGACTACATCTGGGTCGAATATTAATATTGTAGGGCATTGGGTCACATTTTTCGTGCATTACAAGAGAAGAATTTGACTTTAAATTTACAAAAATCAGTATTTTGTAAAAAAGAGGTACAATTCTTAGGATATGTATTGTCTACCGAGGGAATTCGTCGGAGAGACGATAAACTCAAAATAATTGCCGAATTCGAAAAGCCAAAAAATCGAAAAGAATTGCAACAGGTTATTGGTGTTTGCTCTTATTGTCGTCAATTTACCGCTAGACATGCGAATTTATTAGATTTGTTCCGCAACATTTTGAAAGAAAAATACCCATGGAACTGGGCTAAGTGTCATGATTGTGCGTTCGAGAATATGAAAAGTGATTTTGTTGATTGCGTTCAGTTGAGACATCATATTCCTGGCGTGATTTACAATCTGCACACGGATGCATCAGATGCGGGCGTTAGTGGAGTTTTGTACCAATTGGATAAGTAATGTAATCATCGAATAATTTCTCTGGTCAGCAGATGTTTGAATGTGGCTGAATAGAATTACACAACGACGGAACAGGAACTTTTATCTATTGTGTATTTTGCTACCAAGCTTCGAACTTATTTTTTGGGTAGGAAGTTTGAGATTATCACAGACCACGAAGGTTTAACTTTCTTGAATTCTACGAATTGTTTGAGCGTGCGATACGTTGGAGTCTGATTTTGCAACAATATAATTTTGAAATCTTATATTGCAAGGGCAAAGACAATATAGTCGTAGACTTTTTCAGTAGAAATCCTAGAGGGCGTTTTGAGGATAGTCTATCGAATAAGGAATTCCAAATAGATGTGTTAGAAGGTTTCGATAAAGCGGAAGTAGGGGGATATAGGTGAGAACGACTCGAATTTCTGGGGTATTTGAAAAAGTTACTCAGGAATTTAGCGGAATTGCAGATTCATGGAATTGCAGATTTACATGGAGCCGCCATAATTGAAAAAATGGAAAAGGGTAAAAATGTAGAGTATTATGTTGGAAATGAGGGAATACTTTTTCGGTGGGGAAATTTATAAATGTTTATCATGTAATCATGCCCGGAGTATTAGTAGGAACATTAATGGATCAGGTTCATTCCTAATTAGGACATCCAGGTGTTTAAAAAACTACCATGTACAGCAAAATTATTATTGGAGATTTATGAAACGGGATGTAAAGCAATTTGTATTATCCTGTGATTTATACCAAAGAGTAAAATATTGTAATATCCAAATGAATTGCTCTTACAATTTAGTTCAGTCCAAAGGGCCGGGTGACTTAGTATGCGTTGATTTTTATGGATCTCCTTAGATTTTTCGGAGGGTTGAAGTATATTTTTGTTGTGCTAGACGTGTTTTCGAAATACGTCAAATTATATCCCATAAAAAAGAAGAGTACGGAGAGAGTATTGCGAAAAATGTTTGGGTCATATACCAGGTCTAGAAGTATGAAACCGGAATTTCCCTATAGATGGTGCTTGCCATCAACTTAGGGACCGTATGACCGTTTTAGTGGACAAAAACCCAAGTTCGACATACCAGTGAATGTACGAAAAGTTTCAACATGTCGAGTTTTGTGCCTACAAATTACGATTTGCGGACATCATTGGTTTTTTGTTACCACTTAAAGAAAACTGCTGCTGAATCGCATCGGATGCTTGTTGACGCATACGGTGACCATGCTCTGGGAAAAACACAGTGTATTGAGTGGTTTAAAAAATTCAAAAGTGGTAATTTTGATGTGACGAACGAAGATCGTGGAAAACCACTGAAAAAATTCAAAGACGATGAATTGCAAGCCTTACTCGATGAACATGATTCTCAAACTCAATAAGCACTCGCGGATCAGCTGAATGTATCACAGAAAGCCGTCTCCCTTCGTTTGAAAGCAATGGGAAAAATTCAGAAAGTCGGAAAATGGGTTCCGCAGGAACTCAACGAAAGGCAGCAAGAAAATCGGAAACTCACCTGTCAAATTCTGCTCGATAGATTCAAATGGAAGTCATTTCTCCATCGAATCGTGACACGTGATGAAAAGTGGATCTATTTTGAGAATCCTAAGCGTCGTAAATGGTGGGCGAATCCAGGCGAACCATCGACATCCAGTGCAAGACCCAATCGCTTTGTAAAGAAGACAATGCTGTGCGTTTGGTGGGATCAGAAGGGTGTTATCTATTGTGAGCTACTAAAACCTGGTGAAACTGTCAACACGAATCGCTACCAGCAGCAAATGATCGATTTGAATCGAGCATTGCAAGAAAAATGACCGGAATATCGAAGAAGTCTACACAAAGTGATATTTCTTCACGATAATGCTACTGGGAGCTACTGGCTCATGCTGTTTATTCTCCAGACTTGGCTCCGTCGGATTACCATCTGTTCGCATCGCTGGTCCACGCTCTCACTGAACAACGATTCACTTCGTACGAAAACGTCCGAGAATGACTGGATAACTGGTTCGCTTCAAAAAATGAAGACATTTATTGGCGGAGCATTCATCACCTACCGAAGAGGTGGGAAAAATGTGTAGCAAGCGAGGGAAATTATTTTGAATAAAGTACTTTTGACCATTTTCATGTACCAGATGTGTAATTTTTGCAAAAAAATTCCGGTTTCATACTTCTAGACCTGGTATACCTGAAATGGGTAAGCATCTTCGAAATGGGGTGAGCAATTGAAAAGGGCCGAAATACGAGACATTTACTCATCTATCAGACATCCTAAGAGTAATCCTGTAGAGCGTGTGATGAAGGACTTAGAACGTTTGTTTCTGTGTTTATTTTTTCCGAGCGATCAACATTTCTCGAGATAACGCTTGGACTTAGCGGTGAGACATACGCTCGGACCCAGCAAACACCTGTCTAACGGTCGAATTATTTCGCAATACTTTCGAATTTTCTTAAGGGGATGCTCTGCCCGTGGTTTGTGAAAAATTTTTTTCGAAGTCACTACGGCCAAACGAAATGATATATCGCTTTCAAACTTTGGGATATGGGAAATGAGACATTAAATTGCGTTCTAAAATTTAATTTGAGTAGTAATTTTGAAAAAATTACTACTACCTTACCGACTTAGATTTTTTTCAAAATTACTACCCAAATTAAATTTTGGAACACAATTTAGTATTTCATTTCCCATATCCCAAAGTTTGAAAGCGATATATCATTTTGTTTGGCCGTGGTGACTTCGAAAAAAAATTTTCACAAACCACATGCAGAGTATGCCCTTAATTTTTAAACACACTCACTCGCGTTACTATTTCCTACAAGGTTTCCGAATTTTCTTATTAAATAAATGTTCTTTTAATTTTCCCATTTTCCTATTTCCAGGTTTTCCTAACGGTTTGTACTTTTCCGGCAAAAAACTTTAACTTTGCGGCTTTCCGCTTGTAATATTATTATTTTGAGGTAGTTGAGGAAGAATAATAATATACCTTCGGCACTAAATTTCAGGATTAGTAAGATAAGATAAACTTTATTTTTGCCTGGGCGCCAGATCTTTCTTGGATCAATAAAACAAAATTAAAAATTTGTAAAGATAAGAAACAGTTAGGGCTTTCTTAGCCAACCAACTAAGAGAATTTAATTTAGTAAGGGCTTTCTTGGCCAACCGATTGTAGAATTGAATTAGGACTTTCTTTGTCAACAAATTTGTAGCGATCTGTTTTTCTGGGTCTTTAAAATAATTATCTCATCGGACGCTTCAGCCTAGTCAGGGTTAGGTTTTAGAGATAATTAAAACAGATCATGTTACGAATCGACACGTCTTCTCGTTTTAAATGATTTTATTTAATTCGAAGTATTTAATATTAAAGTGCTGGAAATTTTTGGGGTAGTGTGACATTCTTTTTAAAATGTTAAATTTTCTTTGTCTTTTCGCCGGAGGAATCCAAAAAATCATTCGGGATGGCTCTTGAATGTTTATATTTATTTTTATGTGGGAATCGTTTTCTTCTTGTCTCCTATGGGGAGATTGCTGGCTTGCCGCCTTAGAGGTCCTTAAAAGTGGCTTAGGGGTGTAAAATAAATTTTGATACGTGTTATATTTTGAGGTTACAAATTAATTAATCTTTTATTATAATTATTCCAAAGAAATAAAACCTCTTGCTACTGGTTATTTATATAAGTTTCAAATTCGGCGTCGTTCACAGATAGTTTTATAAATAAGTGTATTCACAACAATGTATTTCTTATTGGAAAAATGAAAAAAATTTAATTTTGTAACCTTAAATTTACCACTTAATTTCTCGAGCGTGAGAAATTGGTGGGCCAAATCGATGAACCTTTTGGTTAATTAGCTATTCAACAATTCGTAAGTAATTTTCAGTCTGTTATTATATTTCGATTACTCGAGACTGAACGAGCGAGAGAGTGAAAAGAGACAGAGCGTACAGGGTTGATATTGATATTGGATTGACTGTTTCTGACCTTTCTTTCGGATGAATCTTCTTACCTTCTTTGCACTTGTTTCTCAGCACCGCCACTATTTCTCACTCGCGCACGCACGCCGCACGATTGCCTCGAAAGCCGGTCGCAAAAATTTTATCGAATTGAGTTACAGCTCTTATAATCCTGGTACACATTATAAGCTTCCACCACGCATACTACTAATTTTCTGCATTCTTAATAACTTCCTTGATTTAGAAAGGAGTTTTCAGACCATTCTAGGGGTCCTATTGTTACCAAAAATGTTACACATTTTTTTTAGATTCAGGGAAAGAATTCACAAGTCTGGGGTGCCATATATAAGGGTGATACAAGACTAGGTATCACTTCTCACTTAGTTCTTTTTCTTCTTGAAACATTTCACAAAAGAAAAACACTAACTCTGCATGTACACAGCTAGATCTTTCCCGAACAGTTTTGAGATGCTGTTCGACTGAGGATTGGCCTTCCTTTTTAATCTCAGAAGTATACTGAGTCGAAGACCCAACCCTCAGTGTTTTCGCGACTTTAATTCGAGTTTTCTTTAATTTCACGTCCCAAAACTTCACCCTAGATTACCCTTTATCGGATTCGCCTGCGGGGCATACCACGACATGCCCCCGCGAGGAAAAACTGACGGAGCAAGGGAAATATTGCGAGTTTCCCTTTTGTTCCCGACCGACCTTCCTGTCGTCCCAAGAAGTCAACGAGGAATGCTAAAGAGTTAGAGTCGTTACTCGTCTCGTTGGACAAGAGTGTGGGTAGGGGATGTAGGAGAAATCGAAATATAACCCGCTGACCGTTGTGAGAAACAGTGGCGTGATGCTGATTAGGTGTCGACTAAACAATTTTTGAGTAGTAGTGCACTCCTATTGTCATGAAAAGGTGGTTTAACTAATAATTCTCACGATTTGCAACGGAAATAGACACACTACCCTTATTTAATTTAATACAGTTACTAAATCTGAATTTCCTTTCTGAGTTTCTAATTTTTATGATTATAATTTCTAATGTTAATTTTTATTCATGATTTCTTAAACTAATTATAGATGTGTGTCTATACTTCTCACCGAGTTTCAGATATCAGTGACCAGTGTAGAATTTTTTCAAAATTTATTATAAATAAGATTATAACATTATTTTTCCTGAAATCTAAAAGAAAATGCATCCATTTCCACTACAAACCTTGATCACTAAATTTCATTAATGGTAGTGGCTATTGAACAAATTTTTAACAAGTTTTTCTAATTACCATCCTTATGGTATAATCAGTGACATCAATTGATTGTAAGATCTCTGAATTGAGTTTTTTATTCGTCAGAAAAAATTTTGGAATTAGTAATTAATTAGATAATAATCCGTATGGTTGATTGATGTTTTCTAATAGTTATTGCCTGCACTGGTATTGTTCATAAATTTAGACATTAAGATAAATAAATCCAATTAGTAGAAATGACTTGGCCCCCCTTTAGTAGAGTAAAGTGGGGCGAAATGGCCATTTTTTAATATTGAGCCCTGTAAAACTCGAAAATGAAATAATTAATAAATAACTTAAGTACCATTGCAAACTTCACGTTTTTGGCTAACACTTTTATGTGGAAACTATAAAAGCCATTTTATTTTAAGACTGAAAATCGAGGAAAAGCCATTCTTTAAACATGAAATTTAAATGTTTATTACAAAAAAACGTATTTTAACATTAAATCGTCAATCACTCAGTATCAGAACAATATTGTGGAATTTTTGCGACATTTCGTTTCGGACGGTGAAATGGAAATGCGAATTGGCCCTGCCTTTGGTTCGTCAGATTTTGCCGGTCTACCTCTCTTAGTAGCTGTTTTTTGGATGTATTAGAAAGAGGTTTTATAGAAAATATAATATATATATTTGGCTAAATATATTATGAGAAATTTATATGTATATTATAATTATTTATTTAAAAATAAAATCTTTAACTTTTATATTATACAAAATAATTACAAAATCCAATTATATTAAAGGCTTAACTTGTTATAATAATGGCGCTTTTACTTACCGAAAATTTCATGAAAAAATTGATTTTTTATTATTAATTTTGATTAAACTAATGTTATTTTGCGAAAAACTTTTCTCTTTTCAAATAAAAAAACTTTTTTGTCCAAAATATATTTTCAGATAAGTAATTCTACAGAAAAAAGTAATATTTTTCCATTATTTGCCTATTTTTTGTAATATTTCAAAATATGCTGAACTTCTGAAAAAACTGTCTATACAAAAGTTATTCCTTTCAAAAAAACGGAACTTTTCTGTATAATAAATTTTTTTTTTGGCATTTAACTTTTGAAGAAAAATAATTTTTTTACTTTTTTTAACTGTAATTTGTACATAATTCACATGATTTTTGAGGCACACAATTTTCCTTTCGCGGACGTATTTTGGACGTATTTTATAATACACCAAATTCAATAGAAAATGTAATCTTAACTTGATGAGCGCGATTTGTACAGCTGCTGGCGCTGGAGTGGACACTTTCGCAAAAAATTTGGAGTGGACATTTTAGCCTTAAATTGGGCATAACTTTTGCGCGCATTGCAATTTTAGTTCTATATGTGGTAAACGTTTTCGCCCCAACATACTGCTTAATATCTTTGAGCACAGAAAACTGTGCTGTAAGTATTTTTCGAGTAAAGTACGACGATGGAGTGTACATTTTTTCAACAAAATCAAAATTTTCGATATTTGAATATGTGATACTTCTATAATTTTGAGAGCACACGTTTTTCCCTTATGTGGTGTCTAATGGCAACCAAAATATAGCAAAAAATCGAAAGATTTTTGACCTAGGTGGTTGCGCGCATTTTCTACAGCTCCAGACCCAGGAGTGGACATTTAAATCGTGAAGGCGGTGACACGAATTTGAGATTTTCTTGCTGAGTTATAAATCAAAGCACAGTGTCAAATCAATGAAATTTCAGTAGTCTATGTTCCACTGAACTAGCATGATTTTTTTTAGAATTTTCAAACCATGCGCGGAAAACCTGTGAGCATGCAAAACACTCAATTTGTAGATGGTGACAAATATTAGATAGGTATATTTTTGGGATTATATTCACCGATTATGTGTTATATCTTTTTATGAGGGTTTCTGTAATGACTGTAAGCTTTTGTTTCTACTTCAGGGAGTTTGTATGTAAATTTTTGAGAGATGTAATTTGTATTTTAAGTTCAGATTTGCCTATAATGCAACGGTGACAGAAAAATGACACTTTTCGTGGATATGCCCATATATATAATATTATAAATAATTTATTAATTAATTAAACGAAATTTAATATTTATATTAAATACAAATAATTCTTTCTTTTGTTTAGGATTTAGCTAAATATATTACATTTTCTATAAAACCTCTTTAAACGTTTTGTTTTTCTCGTTTCCGCTTGTAGACTCGCACCATTTTGCTAAAAAAAGAATCGAAAAACTAAGATAAGGTGGCTTTTTCGCCCCATAACCTATTTTCGGAGATTTTGCCAAAACATTCCGAATTAAATGTATTACGAGGAAAATGAACCCACATTTCTCGTTCAGAACATTATTTTGATTCAGAAAATACTCACCAGAAATATTTTTCACAAAAATTTGAAGCGCTAAAAGAAAATAAAACTTAAGAAAATATTTTGAGAAAAGATGGTGTTTTACAAACGACCGTTCACAGGATCTGTGAAGTTGGCTGATATATTCATTCATATTGCCATTTTTGCGCGCTCTAGTGCCGATCTCAAAAAGTACATTGCGAAATTTCTGAGCATAATTGTTCTCAAATGATATTCAAATGACTTTTTCGCCCCGTGGCTTTTTCGGCCCACTCTACTCTACAATATAGATTTTTGATTATCAATTGCTGCCATTAATTATTGGCTTTTCTTGATTTTGTTGAATTAATTTCAAACTTCGTAAATAGGTGCATTTGAAATTGACAAGATTTTTACTACAGCGCAGGGCCAAAAAAAAAAAGTTGTGTGAACTTTACATCTGACTATGCTACCCTTATAGATTTTGACCTGCTGAATCCGAATCCGACCTCAGAATTTTTCTTACACCCTACAATTTTCCCCTAGCCTAGGGTAAATGTGTGAATTTTAGAAATTTCAGGTTCCGTTGCAGTTATATTTATCCTCGTAAAAGTTAATGGAATAACGTCGTTCCTACATATTTCGGGTCGCTTTTACTTCAAATTTGACTTTAGAATTTTTTTAATTACCTGAGAATTTCCCTAGCCCAGGGAAAAATATGCATAAATTTGCAAAACTTGAGGCAGGAAAGTTTGCATGCTCTCCGTTTCGGGGAAAACAGTTGTTCTCCATACCCCGGTGACCCGTTGCAATGGAGCCATCAGCTCATAGAACAGGCCCATACTGATCGTAAACTCGATGTTGATACTGCCCTCCAAGTCCTCCCAGGATTGAGCCGCCTCCGTGGAAAGGAAAAACCATCCGAAGATCACTAGTATGGCCAACATCATCGCTCCTGGTTACCTAAGAAAAAGATCATAGTGTGTTTCGAGTTCTTCCTCGAAATATGAGGCAAAACAGCCTTCAGCCTTCGAGTTCCCCTTTCCTTTTCAACAGCAGGATAGCATCTTCGTGTGCCAACCTATCGGCTTGTTCATTACCTAAACGTACCTTATGTGCGGGAGTATAACGCCATTAAACGTCCATAGAGCGCATGACATCTCTTAACCTTTCGAATTCCACCCTATTCGCGACTGGTTTATTTCTGATCGTTACCTAATTATTTGATTCCCATCGTGGTAGCCATTCTGTACATGCCTGGATAATGAACTGTGAATATGTTTGAATCCTCAACCTCTTAATATTGGATTTCCTAGCTTGCTCAATTGCGGCAACGACAGCCCTAATTTCTGCGGTATTGTTTGTTCGTTTATCTTCTATATTTTGCGAAATGTTTTCTGGATGATCTGTATTAAACCACACCCCTATCCCTGCTTTAGGAGAAACCTTGCTATTTCTGAGGCAAGAGCCGTCAGTGAAAACGTGCACATAACCCTCCTCGTCCACTAAGAATCCATCCTCAGAAACATACAAATCCTCCTCCTGTCAGAGGTATGCAGGCTTAGTTTTGTCAGCATGCTTGGCAAACCGTAACCCGTCCTGATCTTATAGAATCACGTTATTTTTCAGGGTTTTGCCTACAACTTTATAGCTTCCGGGGAAATATGGAACGAATTTTCCTGACCGGATTTCTTCTTGCACGTGTACGTACTCGCCCACATTAGATCTCAATGGTTTTTCTTTACGATCGTACTGTATTTTTGAACGATACTTTCTCTGTATAATGTTCTCCGCGGCTATCCGACGTAACTCTATCAAACGCGTAATTAACTCTCTAAGATAGGATCCGTAGGTCTCTAACTTTTCTTCTGTGGGGAAAGATGACGCAGTTCTTCCTAGTCGACCAAAAACGAGCTCATATGGAGTGAAACCAGTTGCCTCGTGTACTGATATGTTATATGCAAACATTGCATACGGAAGCAATCTATCCCAATCATCATATGCGCTCGCATAGTGCTTAATATATTCTGCAAGGACCGCGTGGCTCCTTTCCAAAGCCCCATTTGTTTGCGGTCGATAACCCAAAGTGGTTACACGTGCCACGTTAAAAACCCTTGCTAATTTTCGGAACAATGTACTAGTGAATGCCTTTCCTCGATCTGTCAAAATACACTTTGGTGCGCCGTATACAGAAAAGAAATGCATTGCTAATGCATACGCGATGGTTGTTGCACTTATATCAGGTATTGCCACATAGGCGCAATACTATCTTAAATGGTCCTGTATCGTAAGTACATGGCAGTTGCCATCGGGGGTAACGGGTAGTTTACCAACTGTATCTATAGATATTTTGTCGAACGTGTCCAAAGGTGTATCCGTGATGAGCATAGGCTCTCTCGTTCGGGCGCGTACTATCTTCTTTTGTGCACAGCTTCGACATTTTCGGATATGCTCGGTTATCTCGTCGCGCAAGTTCGACCATGTATACCGTTCTCTTATCCTGCAATAAGTTTTGGTAACTCCTTTATGGCCGCCGACTAGACTTCCATGGAATTCAGCGATTACACTGGGCAACAAAATATGACCTATGTCGGGTTGGGACGAGATATATCATTTCCATTGTAGTTTTCTGTGCTGAATCCAAATCTGACCTCCGTTTTTTTCGTTGATCTCAAATTTTTGAGTTTTTTTGAGTTACAAATTTTTTCGAAAAATAACAAATCGTGTGATAAAAGGGTGAAAAAATTTTTTTCACGAAAAGCGATACATGCTTTCGCTGCGTTCTTTAACGCAGAATCCACTGGTCTTTTTGTTTTTTCGATATCTCAAATAGTTTTTGAGATATTTTTAAAAAACCAAAAAAAAACACGAAAAAAATGAATTTACAAAAATCCTTATATTTAAGTGAATAAATTTTATTTTTTAGTCTCTCAGGTCTCATTCTCTTCGTTTTTTGATGCAGAAAAAATTTCAAAAAAGCTTACAGTTCCAGCTGTAACGGTTCGGAAGTTACATGAGAGAGAACTTGTCTCTTTCTATAGAGTTCCCAATTTGACGGCTTACAAGTACTCGAGACGAATCATTGTACTTTTTCTAATATCTCATTGCAGTAATGTCTTTAATATTTGCAATAAGAATAATAATAATAATTAAGAAATTTTAAAAATATATTTATAAGCTGCTACTTATACTCCCTAGAAACTTTTTCTTTTGCATGCTCGACGGTGATGAGCATTTGGTTCATCAGTCATGAGCCTCCAGCAGTAGTCTGCTAAAGCGTTCACACTTCAGTTACCTTGGTATCTCTTTTCGATTTCAGCGATTTCTTGATGAAACCGTTCCCCGTGTTCATCACTGACTGCCCCTAAATTTTCTGGAAAGAAGTCCAAGTGCGAGTGAAGAATGTGAATCTTTAGTGACATGTTCACTTTCATTTCCTTGAAGTTCTGCAGCATGGTGTTTATCAGGTGTTTGTAGTTTCTGGATTTTGTGTTCCCCAAGAAATTTTGTATGACTACTTTTACTGACAACCAAGTATTTCTAGGGAGTATAAGTAGCAGCTTATAAATATATTTTTAAAATTTTTTAATTATTATTATTATTTTTATTGCAAATATTAAAGACATTACTGCAATGAGATATTAGAAAAAGTACAATGATTCGTCTCGAGTACTTGTAAACCGTGTGATGTTGCAGATTCCTACAAATCACAAAAACTATTTCAAAATTAAACCCTATTTAAATAAAGACTTAAGTGCTCTCGTTTAGAGTACGATTCGGCACAACTAACAGTTTTTTATTTAATTTTTTTTTGTTTTATTATGTATTTTTGTTTTATATTTATTTTCATTCGAATTTCGAATTTTATTTATTTTATAAGATATTTTTAGGGCTGATTTATTTCATTTTTTAATTTTTTTTGTAAATTTCCGAGTTTGCGGTCATGAGCGAGAAGCCACAGACGTACCAACCACCTACGCATCTACTGATTCAGTTCCGTCATTCGCAACACCACCTTCACGAGTTCTTCGCCACAACTACTGTCCTTAGGCCTTCTCATCGTTATCTCTCTCTCCATCATCCCTCCTGACGTCCGAGACAGAATTGTTAAATCTGTCAATAATGGACAGAAGGATTGGTGTTGGTCATCTTTATGTCTAGGCGCATTCCTGGCAAAGATTGACCGAGGCGATTACCTAATAATTCTATGTAAGAATTGGTAATCTCGCCTAATTATCTCAATTACAGATACCTGTAATTATTTATTATCTCTTTGTCTATTAATAGACGTTCATTGGCTTTTAAAAATGCCATTCACCTCTCTCCAAAATTATCTGGAACATAAAGTGATGTAACTATTATTATTAGTTCTCCACATCCTTGTTCTCCACACTATTTGATAACTGAAAGCATCAAAGGTTCTTGCATCTCACTCCCTCTCGTATGAAGGAGTTCGGAACCTCTCTCTCTTTCAACAACGGCTGATAAGGAGTAGGAAAAGAGGAAGAAAGGACTTCGAATGGACGAATCGGAAGCGGACCTCATCGGCTATCCCTCTCTCGACCATGCGAAATTACGAAAATTAGGCTTACGCGCATCAGCCCTTTCCCCCAATTTGTAATTCCTTCAGGCTAACGAGCTTCCTTGAGAACTTGACTCGATCTCTTTGATTCTGTGAACTCTCAGCGAAAGCACGTGTCAAGTCTCAAGTTTATAAAAGTGTGTTTTAAGTCTCTCTCCGAGAACTAAAAGGTAGGATTCGATTTCTTTCAATGATTTAGCCAAGTTTATTTCATTTTATATTATTTATTTTTAATTTCTACATGATTTTTTATATTCTCTTTTAACTCCTTGGCTGAATCATCCCATTTTAATTATTTTATTGAATTTGTATGATAATTTACTTTGTATTGTTGAATTTTATTGAATTTTATTGAATTTTGTAATATCTTGTTGAATTTTATTATGTTGTTGAATTTTATCGCTATGTGCTTGTAAATTTTTAATAATAATCCAGAGTGCCGAGTAGATTTAGCCGTCTGAGATCTCTTTTCTTTGAATTATGTGATTTTATGATTTATTTTATTGACTGATTTGATTTTTATGATTTATTTTAATGAATTGTGTGATTTTAATGATTTATTTTATTGAATGTAAGCGATTTTAATGATTTTTTTTTGTTGTAATTCATTTAAATTATTTTTACCCTTTTTTAATTGTGTAATGAGAACCTAACCCCTTTGATTTCTGAGAACCCAAACCCCTTAATTTATATAAAATATAATTGAATTCTCCCCGAAATAATTATTCAATGAGAACCCAAATTTCTCCAATTAGTGAGAACCCAAAACCCCTTAATTTTATTACATGTTTCCCCATTTTTAGTCCTTTTTGCCTGTAATATTCTATAAAAATTTTATGTCATATCTTATATAATTATTGATTTTAACATATCTTATTTTGAATCCTGTTCGTCTGTTGACTTTCATTCTGTAAACATTTAATTTCAATTTCAACTCTTGTTTGTATTCTTACATTTCAAATCAATTCATTGCTATTTATATCTCATGTCAGAATATTCTTATTCAAATGAATAAAACTTTGTTAAATTCTTTTATAAAATACTTTGAGTCATATAATTCCCGAACCACCCCACTCTACTAATTATTTAAATGTTCTGAGCTAGTAATAAATTAGGTTTTGTTAAATTTTAATTTGTTTTTATCGCCAATGATTTTTAAGTATTAAAGTTTTAATATTTAAACTTTTATCCTATATCTCATATCTTTTGTATGAATTAATATCTTTTAATACTATTTGGCTATTCTTTTAATGATTAATTTTGTTAGAATTTTGCGGGGTTACCTCTATTTTTATCTTCTATCTTTTATCTCTTAGGAATAATGTTTCCTTTTATCTCATTATCTCTCTCGTATATTTTAGCCTAATTGATCTTATTTGAATTTTTATGAATAGATTTATTTGTTTCATTTTTATCTTTGTCCCAAGAAAGGACTGGCGCCCAGAATTTCTTTATTTTCTTATCTAAATTTGTTTAATAAAATTTATGTTATTATTTAAAACTATCTTCTGAAGATAATATAACTTTCGAAATTTTTAATTTTTTTATAATTTCTTTTTTTTTGGGGCCTTTTTTGCGTCACTTCTGGAGACCCTAGATTCAATTTATTGATTCTAAAAAAGTGTGCGTCACAACCGTCAAATTGGGAACTCTATAGAAAGAGACAAGTTCTCTGTCATGTAACTTACGAACCGTTACAGCTGGAACTGTAAACTTTTTTTTAATTTTTTCTGCATCAAAAAACGAAGAGAATGAGACCAGAGAGACTAAAAAATAAAATTTAGTCACATAAATATAAGGATTTTTGTAAATTCATTTTTTTTGTCTTTTTTTTTTGGTTTTTGAAAAATATCTCAAAAACTATATGAGATATCGAAAAAACAAAAACACCAATGTCTCCTGCGTTAAAAAACGCATCGAAAGCATGTATCTCTTTTCATAAAAAAAATTTTTTCACCCTTTTATCACACGATTTGTGATTTTTCGAAAAAATTTTTAACTCAAAAAAACTCAAAAATTTGAGATCAACGAAAAAAACGGAGGTCAGATTTGGATTCAGCACAGAAAACTACCATGGAAATGATATATCTCGTCCCAACCCGACATAGGTCATATTTTGTTGTCCAGTGTTATTCGCGGTCTAAGTTCGACTGGAGGAACTTCGACTTTCCAATAGCAAATTCTTCTATTTTTAAACACACTGACCAAGCTATCTATTAAGACATTCCGCGGCAGACGATCGCACAAGTCTCCGTAGTGCGCTCTCCTAAATTGTTTCAATTTACCCGCTTCAAGGACCATGACCAAATTCCTCAGAGCTTTTTCGAGTCCACCAGGAGTGAGGTCGTCGTTATGTCTGTGTTTCAGGATAACCGTATATACCGTATAACCGTATAACCAAGGATTCCCTACAAGACTGAAGATCTGCACTTCGTGTTTCCAGGTGCACTTCCTCGTCGCTGAAGTGTTCCTGCCTTTCTTTTGATCCCGGGTAATCGTGCACGAATGGCATACTTATTCCCAGCCTTGTGAACAGGCTTCGTGGTTGCGACGTTTCCTCGATTTGTTGATCGAGTCTTCTTGCATTCCTTTTTGGTTTAGTTGTATATATTTCACTTGTAGCTTTTTCTACGTCCTCGTCGCTACTCGACTGATTACCTTTTTGTATTATATAAGGAGTGGAACGAGCCGCTGGACCCTCCTTTGCCAAAGGAGTTGAAAATGTTACTCCTTTCGAAGGCCGTCGTCTGAATCTCGGTGATCACTTGGTTCGTCTTTGTCCAAAGGTTCCTCAGGGTCATGCGAGCTGTCTTGACTGCTTTCGGATGTTGGTAATGTATCTATGAGTTGAAATTTCTTGGATCTCTTTCAGCACACGGTCGATTCTCGATTCCGGACTGATGTCCCCCGCTTTAGACCCTGATGGTCTTTCATGTGAGTGAGATTTTTCTGACTCTTCGAACATTTGATTGTCCCAGAAATACGACCGATGATCTTCTAAGGATTGATTGAATCGTGAGATGGATTCTCTTATTTCGGACGCCGATGGTCTACGTGCCGTATCTGTAGTTCCTTGTTGTTCTTGGGAACTGTTCTCTTCTGAAGTATCCACCGGAGGACTTACTTCTACCATAATTGAATCCAAATCTTGCGAAACCATTTATGCTGGTCCACTCGATTCCACTGGGTGACATTCACTCTCGATATCCAGCTGTGGAACATGGGACGCCCTCGGAGGAGCACTGTTTGGTGAACTTTTATACTTATGAGTAGCCGCAGGTATGTTGAGAGGAGATAACATACTGTAGCGTCGTCGTCTAATTGGGACTCCTGTTTCTCTTTCGAATGTGACTTCTTATGTTTCTGTAGAGTTTTCACTTGTGGTAGAATCTGGGTCTTCTAAGTCTGCTCTGTTCCCTACGTCCGAACTCTTACGCTCATGTTCTCTTCTGGACTTTAATCTTTTCTCGATGGTACTTCCATCGAAATCCGACGAAACCCATTGAACAGTTGGTATTGGACATTATTTTAGTGTTGTGCCTCTAGGTCTTCCTCGACCTCTTTTCCCTAGTACTTCTATCTGTGAGGTTTTTGATCTGGACATTCCCGGCACGGCACCTTGTGCGCTGGCTTTTTGTTGACACGCTTTTCTTAATAGCGTCTTTGGCTACTTGCTTGGCCACTCTCCCTTGGGCATTTATAGGGTAAGATTTAATATCCAAGGCACGAATGTGAAGAGGTGTCGTGACGAAGTCTAATGGTTCTTCGGGTTGCGAATCCTCTCCGGGATTAGATGATAGTCCTTTCACCCACCTGTTAAGTTTTCCACGTTTACATTCGTAAATGTAAATCCCGCAATTTGAACCACCATTTGGTAAGTCTTCCGGGTGGCTTCTTTGAAGAATTAACCCAACGAAGGGGTTCGTGGTTGCAAGCAAGGAGCATGTGAAAAATACGTGATGGGCAAATCTATGTCCTGCTTAACTTGGGTCAGCACTACTCCCACAGCCGACTGAAGCGTCTGTGGTCAGTTTAAACATGCTTTCGAAATCGGGGTACTGTAAGATGGGATCCTTACACAGTTTTCTCTTTAGAGTTTGAAAACTCTTTCGCTGCGACTTTCCCCATTGGAATGGTTTTTATTTTGTAAGAAGGTCAAATAGAAGTCTGGCGATCTTGGTAAAGTCCGCTATGAAACGTCGATAGTATCCTGCAATACCGAGGAATTCTCGGACGGCGCGCTGCATTTGAGTAGGAAAATTTTTGAGAGTCTTAAGTTTCTTAGGGTCTGCGCGAACTAATAATGTAGCTAATAATGTGCCCAAGATATCCCACCTCAGTTCTTAAAAACTCGAATTTGTTGGGCTGCAGTGCCAAATTGGCTTATCGCATCCTGGTAAAAAGTCTTTTTAATTATTTTATCGTGTTATTCTAGGGTTGCAGAAAATACCACGATATCGTCTAGATAGACATAAAGTTCGCTGCCTTACATCCCCAGCAATGCCCTGTCCATGAACCGTTGGAAAGTCGCTGCTGCGTTTTTAATACTCATCGGCATTCTTTTGAACTGGAAATGACCCCTCTTTGTTGAAAATGCGGTCTTCATCTGATCTTCAGCGGCGGTCCCAACCTGGTTATACCCTAAAGCCAGATCGAACACTGAGAAATATTGCGCGCCACCCAGCCTTTCTAGAATCTCGTT
Source organism: Synergus gifuensis (assembly GCA_904066015.1). Taxonomy (NCBI): domain Eukaryota; kingdom Metazoa; phylum Arthropoda; class Insecta; order Hymenoptera; family Cynipidae; genus Synergus; species Synergus gifuensis. The sequence continues at coordinate 77,712 of CAJFCO010018182.1, forward strand.
AATATTAGGGAGAGGATAACAATCACCTATGGTTTTCTCATTAAAAGCTCGGAAGTCTATCACCATTCGCCATCTCTTATTACCTTGGGCGTCTGTTTTTTTAGGAATGATGAGGAGAGGTGAATTGTATGGTGACGTAGAACTGACGATCAGGTCGAATTTACACATCTTGTTTAACAACTCCTCGTCTATAGCTTCTTGCTTCTGAGGTTGTCTATATTGTTTACATTTTACTGGTTCATTATCAATTGTAGGTATGCGATGTTCCACCATGGGTGTTATTGGTAATTTATCGCCAGACAACATAAATCAGTCACAACCGCTATTAATCCATTTTTCCACATAAGCGAGTTCCTCTGGATTGAGATGATCTGTTTTTATTTTTTTTCCAATAGCTTTTATTCTTTCTGCTGTGGTAACCAGTTCACACTCAGTACTCTGGAGATCCTCTTCACACGAAAAAGCTATGTGTTCGAAAGGAATCAATTCTTGCGGTAAAATCTCTAAGGTGGTATCCAAAGGTGTAACGTTTATAGCCAACACATGGCTTTGGCCATTCCTATTAGTTACGGCCGCCTAACCTATGAAAACCCCGGCCTTGCCTTTACTAGTGGCAGGTAACCTTCCGTAAGTGCAGAAGCACTAACCGGAATAGCTAGGGACTGTCTGGTCCGAGTCCGAATTGTCAGAATACGATGCACAGGTTCAATTTCTGAACGTAAGTCCACATTCGCTCCCATTGACTCGGGATCAATGAAAGGAATGGGATCCACTGGCCTTGAATGCGTGATTAGTGTGTTATAGAACGTTTGAACGTTCTAATCGTAGGTATGGGCGGCCCAAAATTCTTTCTACTGAAATCGGGAACGTAGGTCGCACCACTTGAAAGGAAATATTTCTTCCGAAAATTTCTAGTTCCGTAGTTCCCAAGGTATAGACTCGTGTGCGCGATACACCCGTAATGAATGCAAGTACCTTTGCATCTATTGAAACATTAGGTGACAAAGCTGAAATCTTAATCACATTAACATCAGCACCGGTATCGATGAACAAGCGAGCGATTCCGCCCAATAAGTTTACCGCGTCCATTTTTACTACTGGTGATTCATGATGACAGCTCAGTTTATAGATTTTTGATTGTCTAGAAACCTCACCACAGGTCGACGCTCCTGGTTTACGGGGCTCGTCGGAGCGTCATTCCAACGAGTGGGTTCCGAGTTTAAATCCTTATTGCGGGACATGTAACCCGGGGATGCTGCACGCGGGGGTGTATTTCTAGCTGCCAGATTCTGCATGTGGTTTTGATCGTACCTCATGTTTTGGGTCGGCTCACCTTAGTAATACTCACCCTGTGAGTGCTTTTGATCTGCATACCCCCCTTCCTCTGGCCGAGGATATACTTGAACATGTGCGGGTTTGTACATGACTGCGTTGTTATGACTTTGCTGAGCTTGTGGTGCATTGGGGTAATGGATTCTACTTGGAGAACGGCTACGCAGAATACCTGTGGTTGACGAGCTGTCTTGCAAGAATGCTGGGCTGGTCGTACGAGCCCTCTCTGTAGAACATCGTCTTTCCTCGCGCCTATAGCTTGCATTTCTTGATGCACGTGGATCGTATAATCGCTGGGTGTAAATCTGTTGGAGGGTCCTTATAATATCTCTGTTCTGAATTGACAGGGCTATACATTCTTGATTGATGTGTTGTATGGTATGCAGTATGGCCGGACATTTCCGATGGGCCTCTACGTTCCTCTGCGCGCTTCGCTTGTTTGAAAGCTTGTTCGAGAGTTTTAGGGTATCTTGCACCTACTGCGCTGTACAGTCTGTTCCCCTCCAAAGTTATGAATACCTAGCGAATCTTGGCCAGAATTTTGGGGGTTCGTGCCCCCAAATGATGAACGAGACCGCGTCTTGTAAATTCTATATTTAAAGCTTCTTCTGCTATAAAATTCAAATCGGTTTCTACGCAGATTGCGAGTCTCACTGGACCTTCTCGAAGCGACGCTGAATGGATCGTAATACCAGCAGAGACCCTATTCTTAGACACATTACCTAAATACGAATAAAAAGGAGGCATTAGAGAACGTTATATTCTTATTTATGATTTTTGATAGCTTCCCTTTCTCTGACTTGGAGCTGGATAGTTGCTTCTACTTTTTTTTAATCAATGCTTCAAAGAAATCTGAAAATTCTTTAAAAGAGTTTATATTTTTCGGCGCGCCTGCTGTCTCTGCGAAAGGGGGTTTTGTAGCACGAGCTTCGGCTGATTCTATCTGCCTAGCAAGAACGTTAGATTCCGCCCGCGCTACTGCTCCTTCAATTCTCTCATGGACTTGTCTACCTGCACGGCACCTGTTTCTATTCGGCCCGAGCTTAGGAGCCAAAAAGGGATTCATTAGTAGATAAATCTTTGAACGGATTTTGCACATCTCTCGTTATTCTGCCAAAAGAATAGGCCAATTAGCGCTGAGAAAATTCAATTGGGTTGATCTTTGTGCCGATTAAGGCTCAGATTTCAACTCAATTGAGTCATGTGCAAGATCCTCTTTTCTTTATTTTGAACTTCCTGACAACTTCATCGCTCTTTTACGTTACTCTGACAAAAAGAGGCCAAGAAACGTAAAATTACTTGACTAAATTGACTCATGAGCCATTATAGGCTGTAGTTTCAATTCAATCGAATCATGTGAAATTAGTTCAGGCGGCTCAGACGAGAAATTATTCGTTAACAAGATTCTCTAAGGATTCCAGAAGACCAATAAAACTTTCGGGTTTTCTAGAATCAGGCCTCGCTTCAGATAACTTTAAATCCGGGCTTGTGTCAGTCAGCGAGTCATGAACATACTGTTCAGCCCTACGAGCTATAGCGCGTTGGATTCTCTCGCGCACTTGTCTACCGGCATGGCACTTGCGTTTTCTATTCCGCGGTTCTGCTGGTATACAGGCTTGGATTCTTGCCACAATAGCAACAAAAAAAATATAAATAATTATTTTGTTCTCCTTAGTCCCAAGTAGCGAAATTTATGCCCTTCGAAAAAGACGAGGTATGAGTCTGTCCTCCTCTCTATCGTTTCAGAGAGGTCAATTGTGCGCTGTCCCCAATTATTTAAAAAGATAATTAAAAAAAGAATTTTGTTTAGGATATGTTTATTGTAAATTAAAATCAGAAAATATTGTCGTTCCACAAAAAACCAAATTGCTTGCTTGTATGTGTTACACAGATATATATTCTTAAAACTAGACACACTTTACTTATCCTGTTTCCGTAGAGAAAGAGAAAAGAAGAAAAATTAAGCTGGGGCTAAGAACCTGATCCGAGGTTAGCCTGGTCGACCCCCTTTTACCTGCTTCCTCACTTTCACTGATCAGATCCGGTGGGTTTCAAAAAAAAGGTTTGAATAATATATGAGTGGGTGAACACTCTTGGGTTCGTTTTGTTTTAAGTAATTTTTAATTAACGGCAGAACCGATACGCGGGCAAACGAATCCGAAAGCAAAGACCGCGAACCGAACTGTGCTCTTGCACAATTAAACTGACGGGCAATACTAATGTGTCTCTGCGTCAATTAGTCAAGATTAGGTATAATGCGACCTGAGGTACTTAGATTTATTAGATGGGGGAGGAACAACTTTTTACCCGCGCGGCACAGTGTCTCCAGATCGTGGGATTTTCGGCCCCCACTATACGACCCATGAGCTCATGCTTTCTCCCTCTAGCAACAGTCACGATCCTATTGATAGAGAGAGAAAGCATGAACTCGTGGGTCGTGTGGTGGGGGCCGAAAAATCTCATGATCTGGAGACACTGGCGCGGCACCTCCACGCTGTCTACTCGTCAACCCCTCTTTCGCCAACATTACATTTATTCGGTGATATTACTCCGCCACTAGGACAGGCGTGAGAAAGAAGAAAAGCGATGACCCGTGGATTTGACAATTCCCACGTCTTTCCAAATTAATGTTAAGAGAGATAAAAACTAAGACATGCTGAGTACATGTTTTTGGCGAACGAGCGGCGGACGATGCAACGCACGTGGACTGCCTCGTGCACTTTTCTCTTACTCTCTCTTTCTTTCACACTCAAACCTTACGCTATGCTTAGAATCTATGGTTACATTTTTACTATATTAATAAAATAAGATTCAGGGCATAACATTGAGTAATTGGTGATTTCTAATGAGGGTATGTCCAGTAATATACTAAGGATCCCATTCTTGTAGATAGTGGTGTCCAGTGCGATTCTTGTTAATTCTTCGATGTCGACTTGTGGTACTGGGAGTGGAAACATGAGCTTAGGAACATGATCTTGGATGTCCCTATAGATTGGCTCTAATTGTCGAGATGTTAGTAAGGAGAGATGCATTTGCCCTTTTCGAGATGCATGGATAACGGCTAAAAATCGATGAGCTGAGCGAGAGTAGTCGTCCAGTTCTGATTCCATGACATGTAATATTAGGGTGAGAATTTCAAAGTATTTTAGTTCTTTCATTTCCTGGGTGAGATTATTTTACCTTAGTTTTTCCAATTCTAGGTGAATTTGATATTGATTTAGTCTTTCCTCATGGGTTTTTTCGAGATGGTGTAGATTGTCCAGTTGACCTCTGAGTAATGTGTTTGTTTTCTAACGAAATGGGTTATATTTGCTTGAGCTTCGTTCAGATCAGCGATTTTTTCTTCCATGATTTGACCGTCCTCGTAGGTTAATAATCTGGTTCCAGGACCAACGATTTCTCCTATGAATTCTAATAAAGGTGTCGTTCGTCTCGTTCTCAATCCTTTTGGCAATCCGACAGGAACCACATTTTCCATTTTTTTTTCTAAGGCCAAAATTTCCTTGAACAATTCTTCCTGTATCATTCCGGCTGCGGAGAATTTAGATTCGAGGTTGTACTGTCGTATAATTTGATGGTAGTGCTCCCTGGGGTGCGTATGACAATAGTCCTGAAGAGTTCCATGCCTAGATGGATAGACCAGGAGGGCATTGTGGAGTTTCTCGATGTCCATGAAGATGGTGACCCTCCACGTTCCGGCACATCTCTTCATTGGTCCTAGATATTCATAATAAATTCCAGGGCTGGACTTCAGAGGAGTAAGGCGGTAGACGCCTCCTTCAACGTTCTGGTCAGTCTGGGCGAATGCCAACAACAGCAGCATCGTCTAGAGCCTCATGATATTGAAGCGTGTTAATTTTCTTATATCTTTCCTCCTGAAAATTATTTTCGATTAATAAATTTCAAAGGGAGTGGGAGGAAGTTCAAAACAGGATAAACCTTGTATATTTTAAAAGTTTAAAAGTAACATGAATTTTACAAAGCATATTCCGTCTTAGAAACTTCATCAGGTCTAGCAGTGAGTAATCAGGAGCTTATCCTTATGTTTGGTGAATCACTTGCCGGTCTCGGTTTCCAAAATCACGTTATTATTCTCTGTGAATCCAACTATCATGTGGGGTCCCGTAGCTGGGCTATCGAATTTTCCGTCCCGAACTTCTTTTAGGGTGTAAACTTGGTCTCCAATAATAAAGTTTTTTCCTGAGATTTTTTTTATTTACGATAACCGGACTATTAGATCTCTCAAATAGGAGCCATAGGTCTCGAACTCCTCAACTTGGGGAAAGGAGCTGGGTGTTCTGGCTATCCGACCAATGATTAGTTCGTAGGGGGTAAAATTCGTAGCTTCGTGCACGGATGTATTATAAGAAAACATGGCGCAAGGAAGGAAACGATCACAATCGACATATTCGCTAGCATAATGCTTGATATAATCCGTCAACACGATATGGCTTCTTTCAAGTGACCCATTTGTTTGGGTAAGATAGCCGGAAGTTGTTAGTTGTTTCAAATCGAATAGTTTTTCGAGATGTTTCATGAGATCTTGATCGATTAGAATTATTCGAGTGACACCGTACTGTGAAAACAGGGTGGTAGCTACCGCGTGGGCGATCGTGATTGTTCTCAAATCGGGTATGGGAACCGCAATGAAATACTTACACTAAGAAAAGATTAAGTGAGTGGCGCGCCCAACAGGTAGAGTTGCAGCACCAAATGCGCGAATCGCATCACTACTACAAATTGGAATAGCTTCCTTTCCAGTTTGGGCGAGAAAGTGTCCCAAACCGGGTGTGCTGCAGCACCAACGCGTGGGTAAGATGGGATTGGAGCATATGGCCGCCCAAATGTTGAGCGCGCCGTAGCACCAAAGTATTAGTAACGCCAAGTGACGCTGCGCTACCAACCTTGGGTAACAAGCTCACCCAAGATTTTCTCAGTGCACTAGAATTGTCTTGCATTGTTAAGATGTGACGATTCCCGTATGGCGTTTTAGGCAATTTCCCTACGGTTTCTAAGGACACTTTTTCAAAAGGTTCAACTGGGGTATCCGTTATAAGCATCGGTTCGCGAGTTCGAGCTCTCACGAGCTTTTGTTCAAGACAGCTTTGACAGGCGCGAATGAACTCACTTACCTCGTCTCGTAATCCGAGCCAAGTGTATCGTTCTCGTATACGGCGGTATGTTTTTGTAATACCTTTGTGGCCACCTATAAGACTGCCATGATACTTGGCGATAATCTTGGGTCTTAATTCGGTGAGTGGTACTTCGACTTCACCATGACATAGGGTAACAACGATTTTACTGTCATGGAATGCGTTTACTATGAGTTCCGTCACTTTATTCTGTGGTAGTGAGCCTAGAAAATCTCCCGAATTGGCCATCCGACTAGATGTTTGGTTATGTTGCTCTAGAGTAGCGCAAAGATTTCTTAGTCCTAGGGTCACATCTTTCCAGTCGATTTCGTCTGAGTGTCGTACCTTTACTACGACAGAATAGATTTTATATCGACCGTTTGGAGTAACCAAGATTTGTCCCTTTTATGCCTACACTCCCAGAGGTCTTGGTAATCAAGACGCTCTGTAGCGATGAGGAATTTCGCTATAGGGTTCGAGGGCTCACAATCCTCAGATATAAAGTGAGCATAATTTCCTCGTCTGTATGTGATAGCTTCCGTCCATTGGTTATTAACCTTTGATTCCTTCGTACAGATGCTGATTGGTTTCTGGCCTCATTTTCAATTTTTCGGGGCGAATCAAGAGCACGATAGGACAGTGATCACTTCCGAGGATGTCATTTCTTATAATACTGTCATAGATCGCGGTGCTGCCTCGCTTCGATACCAGAAAATAGTCCAAGCGCCATCCGATGTTTCTTTCTCGATGGTCATCTGAGTACCTCCGGATGGAATAAGAGTCTCTTTTTTTTGGGTATAACAATCTGAAGGTATCTACGAATCCCTCCTTCAATAATTCGGTGAAGCCTCTCCTCTCTTGTTTTGAAAACCCAGCAACTCCAATGTTTATTTGTGGCTCGGCTAGATCTCTTTCATTATGGGCCACGTTTAGGTCTCCGCAGATGATGACTAACTTTTTCTGATCTAGTTTCTTCACGAAATCTTTGAAGGCGTTATTCCACTCCAGTCTCGTTTGCAATTTTGTCAATTCATCACCGGAATATGGGGCATAAACGTTGATTAAAAAGAAGATTAGCGAGATTAGACTGGTAGATTAGCGAGATGGTCTCTATCGTTGTTAGAATACGATTTTTCTATTATCCATCGTAAAGGAGCCCTACATCATGTACCAGATGCCTTATCTAGAATGCATGAAGACCCTGTAGAGACTATTAATCTTGTTAAAAATTTTAAATCCTCTTGGTATTTTCGCCGATTTCTAGCAGTTTCAAACTTTCCAGAAAAATTCCCTAACTGGAAAATCAACAATAATAAACTTATCATTACCGTCCAGACCCAGTTATTTCAACTTTAGTTCGCGATCTTAACGAATGGAAACTCGTTCCTAGCGATGAAGAACGTGAGATTATTCTTCAGGAAGCTCATAACGAACCTCAGTCAGGACACTTAGGTACTCAGAAAACATATATGAGAATAGCTGCAGATTATTTTTGGCCAGGATGTTATCGTGATGTAGCTGATTATGTTAAGAGATGTGAAATCTGTCAAACTTGCAAAGTAGATCAAAAAGCTCCCGAAAGATTTATGGGACAACGTATAGTAGAACAACCTTGGATTGTAGTAGCAGCCGATATCAGGGGACCTTTTCCTTCAAGTCGAGCTGGATTTAAATACGTACTAGTGATTCAAGATCTATTTACTAAAATGATAGAAGTTGTTCCCCTTCGTTCAGCTACAGGAAAGCGTATTCGCGAGTTTTTCTTAGATTTAGTTATCAATCGCTGGGTGACTCCCCAAGTTCTCTTAACTGACAACGGAACTGAATTTATAAATAGTACATTACGAACTTTGGCTCAGGAATTCAATATTTATCATGCTACAACACCACCTTACCATTCTCAATCCAATCCAGTAGAACGCGTGAATAGAGTATTGAAAGCAATGATGGCGTCATTTATTGATAAAGATCATCGTTCTTGGGATCAACATCTTTCCGAATTTCGCTTCGCTTACAATACTGCTCACCATTCTACTCTTAAAGCTACTCCCGCATTCCTCAATCATGGCCGCGAACTTAAACCTATTAATTCTTTACGTACACGAGAGGAAGGTGAACCCCAAATAGATTCGCAAGCCCCTGAATTGTGAAATGAAAAAATGAAAAAGTTTCAGATTATGAGAGATTGGGTAATAAAGAATTTAGATAATGCATTCCTGAAACAATCTGGTCACTATAACCTTAGACGTCGTCAGCTTCATTTTTCTCGCGGAGACCTTGTTTTGACTCGTAGCCGAATACCTTCATCTAAAGTTAAACAGATTGCAGCTAAACTAAATCCCAAATTCACAGGTCCTTATCGTGTAACAAAAGTTTTGTCCCCAGTAGTTTACGAAATTAGTGATTTATCCCACAAAAAGATAGGCAAAATACACATACAAGATTTGAAACCATATATTAATGCCCACCCTATATCTGATTTTGATTTATAGATTTACCGAAATCGTTGATCGACTTGCCAAATTGTTTTATGGAGAACATTAGTTTGCTGAATCCATTGCAGACTTTGTTGGAGCAACGAGATAAACTCATTGAGAAATTGTTCTCCACACTGAAGGATTCCTCCCGCTTAAACGAAGAATTGAGCGCAAAATTAAAAAGAGAACAATTTCCTGAACCCGATGAAAGTCCCTTCACTGAGCAGGATAGAGAGTTTGCCGAACAAGAGCCCTGTTGGCGTTATATAAAACCATATATGGGAAGTATTAATAAATTTCTAGCGAAATATCCCGGATTCATCCCTGCCGTTCGAGAAGCTGTCAGAGTAAGAGAAGAAAAATATAAGGACGAGTGCACTCCGGTCTTCGACGTTGTCGTCATCTCCGAAGAAGAAAGTTTGGCTCGCTGTAAGGAGAGATTTGGTCTCGTACCTCCCCCAACCCCGAAGACCTGCCTTGACGCCTACGTTCAAGTTAATGACGAAACCCGGACCATCGCAGTTCAAGCCAGGATGGCCCCTCCCCCTCCTCCTCCTTTTAAGAACACTGTCGAAACAAACGACAAGGGAACCCAAACAATTGCCGAAAAGTACTTCATCACCGAAGAAAGCTCCTGCATCGATGAAAGTTCCTCTATGATGGATGGAAGTCAGTATAGTGCCGACGAGAGTTCTAATGTTACCGAAACTCCGAGAGTAAGATCACCTACCTTACCGCTAGATGATCACCCTATCTTAAGCTGTAATTTCGTAAGGCCTATAGCAGTGGCAACTATATTTCGAAGGACATCCACCACTCTTCCCACAACTATTGAGACTAAGGCCCTAAAAAGTGAATCATCTATGAAAAGAAGCCGAGAGTCCGAAATTCTCCCAAATAAAAGGATATCTCCATCCCATCGTTCGCCGAAATTAGTTGACGAGAGTTGCCATCATTGCTGAAACGTTGAAAGAACCCAACTACCTAAACCTATGGTACAGATCAACAAAGATATCCCAAAAAGAGAAGGCTGTTGGAACTGTGGCAGTCCTTCTCATGGTTATGTAGGATGTCCGAATCCGCTAGGATACTTTTGTTACCATTGCGGGATGATGGGAGTCAAAGTAAAAGACTGCCCAAGATGCGGACCAACCTGGAAATCTTTCAGTTCGTCGAAATAAAACCATTCATTTGCTGATAACTAAATACCGATTCGTCCATCACTTAATTGCAGATTGCCTATTATCAATGTTTAGATAATCAATATCTAGTCTAAAAACCCCCTTATTTTGCCGACAATTTTAAGCTTTTCTTTGTATTTTGCTAAAATTTATTTACATTGCCGAGCATATTATTTAAATGTATCTCTTTGTTTCCAAGTTCCCTAATCATAATTTTTTGTATTCTATCATTAATAATATAAAATATTATCTCTTATCTTACATTTATATTCCTTACTACTATTCAGTACTAAATAAACAGTATTATTATCTTTAATTGGCATTTCAGAATATTTATTCAGTAGATGTTAAATTTATTATTACGTGCACATTTTTGGAAGAACAGTCATGATGCTCTGTGTTCAATAAAGTAATGCCACAGGTGTTGCTTGCTGGAAGCGGAGAACTTTACTTTGTTCTCCCTTTGTAGTTTCTTTATCGATTAATAAATTATCTCCTGGCTAGTAAAAAGAGAATTTTTGAGAATACTTCTCAGAATTTTCTTAGCCCGTATCATGGTTAAATATAAATCTTTAAAATATTTCTGGTAAATTTTCTTTTGCTTTACGCTAAAATTTTGCCTTACCATATATTATAATAGATTAATTACTATGGAAAAATTTTTATTTGGTATTAATTTCATTGTTTGATTGTGTCATGATTATGGAGAAAAGCACTATATCTATTATACTAAAGTTAAAATTCACATCTGTTCCTCGGTTATTTATTTTTGTAGAGTTCAATTTTGTTATTTTCTTTTAAGTGTTTCTCAGTTATCGACCCCCAGATCTCGTTTTGGGAGTGGACAGTTGTGATGTTGCAATTTTTGCAAAACACAAGATTCGCTTTTTTACGTATTTAATTGAATAAATTAGACAATGGCACTTCGGAGGTCACAGATGCTACATGACTCGTTCTAATTTACTTTTATTTCTTATATATTAAGGCTGATTCGTTTTGTTTTTCTTTGGTATTATTTTCTCGGAGATCAACATCTGGAACTTCATCTGTATTATAAAGGATCATCGATATCCAAGGAGACGTCGAAGGAGATTGCTTGATGCCTTTTCGACTCAAAGATTTTAAATATTGCCGCCAACTCTACTTGTCTGGATGATTCATCTTGCGTTGTCTGCGTTGGATTGTTTTGGCTTGATGAGATGGAAGGATTTTAAATATTGCCGCCAAACTCCATGTACGTTGATTATTGCCAACCCCCTCGTCTTGATGATACTTCCTGCGTTCTCTGCGTTGCATCATCATGGTTTGAGAAGGATTCGCGGTCAATCTCCAGCATAGCTAGTGAGACCTCTATAGCCCAGGCCCGAAGTACTTTATCGTTTGAATTACGTCTTTCAAGCAAGAACCATATTATTGCCTGGTGAGCTGAAATTCATTAATTCACAGTACTATCGGAGAGGAAAGACTTCGTTTCATCCATCGATTTATTTACTCTTGTATTATTATTGGCAAATAGGCGAGAAATCTTACTTGTAGTCTTCCACATTACGCGCCTCATGGTAACTTTTCATCATTCTCTTGAGTACCTTTCCGACCAATGAGAGTCCAGCTTGGATTCTATATATAGAAGCACTCGGCTTCACTCGTCCTCTTTTCGACAGTGATCTCCGAGTTGCCAAGTCGCTCTTGTCTATGTTACTGAGGAAATATCTTTTGAGGAAATATTCTTTGATAGATTATTATCCGTAGAGAAAATATATATCTGAGGATTCTTCGAGATTGTACAGCGATACAGCCGGTAAAGTTTTTCTGTTTCTTTGCAATAAAACCTCTGTTCATGTGGCTAATTATCTCCATTAATTGATTCTGTTATTATATCGAATATTTCCTTTATCGAGCACGTGAACACAGAGTTTTTCATCATGCTATTCGATTCTGATTTACATGCTTTTCTTAAAGTGTGATATTTTGCAAGTAATTATTTTGTTCTGGAATAGTTTATTTTAGAATTCTGATTCTTCCCTTTATTGCCGAAATAACATTGTATTTCTGATTTTTGACCTTTATTGCTGATGTCTCTCCCTAACTATCTGGAATTGTAAATCCCTTATGCTTTGCTGAATTTTGACATAACCTCAAAATTGCGCTTGTGTTAATTTTAGTTAGTTTCTTTTCATTTTATTCGAGTCATGGAGTATCGTCGAGAAGGGCACTAGTTTATAATAATTCAATTTAGATTCTCTTTTGCTTGTTAATTTAGAGAATATGTTTGATTTATTTTGATCTTTATGTTTGAGAATTTTACTGAGAACCGATTTTTTTGTTAATAAAAATCTAATTTTTGATTTATATCGATTCTGAATATTTGAATAAACGTATTGTGAATTATTTTAAATACGAAATCTTTTGAGTGATGATTTCTTATAAATAAGAAACCTTTAGTGAAGAGAACCACCCTCTCTACCAAAATGCGTTGAGCCGTGCTAGCCAAAGGTAAAATTCCGGTTCACTTGATTTCAGGAATAACATCTATCTTTTCTTAAAATTTATCTTATCTTATCTTAATTTGATTTTTTTGACCAAGAAAGTCCTAATTCGTTTCCATAATAATTGGTTGGCCAAGAAAGCCCTGATTATTAATAATTGCTGTTTGATGCACTTGTCTCTCTCCTTTTAATCGGTTGGCCAAGAAAGCCCTGATTAAATTATATTCTCTTAGTTGGTTGGCCAAGAAAGCCCTAACTGTTTCTTATCTTTAGATATTTTTTTGATTTTTGTTTTATTGATCCAAGAAAGATCTGGCGCCCAGGCAAAATTAAAGTTTATCTTATCTAATAAATCCTGAAATTTAGTGCCGAAGGTATATTATTATTTCTTCTCAACTACCTTAAAAATAATAATATCACAATGGGAACTTTTATATCACAAACAACCATTAATAAATAATCTTAGACGGTTAAATTCAGGCATTTTCGGCACTCTGGATTATAGATAAATTATTGATACATTTTAAACTAATTCTCTTTTAAATAAAATATTTATTTAATCAAGGAGTAAAGATAAAATGTTTCAAAATAATTTAAATTATATTGAACAACAAAAAAAGGCAATTTCTTGGCTAGATCACTTACAAAAATCGAATCCTACCCTTATGGATGGTAAAGATGATGAGAAAATAATTTAAGCAGCAGAGATAAAGTGAATTGATACTAAACAGAGTCGCGTACTATCACTTTGAGTGCTCAAAATCAAGAGATCGAGAAGAATTCTCACGCTGGCTGGTTACCCTGTAAAAATTTTAAATTAAGGAGAAGGGCTGATGCGCGTAAGACTAATTTTGATAATCGCTACAGTCTAGAGAAAGATAGCCGATGAGAGTCATTTGTTATTGGTCTGTTTGATGTCCTTTCTTCTTCTTCCTCACTGTCATTTATCAGCCACTGGTGACAAGGATAGACTCTGACATCCTTTGAATGAGAAAGAGTGGGATGTAAGAATCATTCATGTCTTTCAGGGCCGGCTGTATTTTAAGAATTAAATGGAGAATCCTAGCTTCAAACCGCTAATGAAGATTGGTACCTTCGATGCTCCAAATAAACATAAAGAGATAATAAATGACATTAAAAGCCAAGAAAACATCTATTCCTAGATAAATATAGATAAACGATAAATTGTAGGCTAAATTACCTATTCTTAACCATAGAATTTCTATGGTAAAATATCCACGATCTGTCCATGTCAGGGATGTGCCTGGACTTTGGAAGATTAATATCAATCCATCTGTCCATTTTTGCCAGGTTTTATAACTCCAACTTGGAAGTTAAGAGGGATGGTGACGAGATAAGAGATAAATGAGATAATATGATCCGTAGGAAATCATTGATGTTGAAGATCCGAAGATGTGGATGTTGATAGACCAGATTAGTGTAGTATATTGTGTAATAATATTATTTTTAGGTAGTTGAGGAAGAATAATAATATACCTTCGGCACTAAATTTCAGGATTAGTAAGATGAGATAAAATTTAATTTTTGGCTGGGCGCCAGATTTTTCTTGGATTATTAAAACAAAATCAAAAATATCCAAAGATAAGAAAGAGTTAGGGCTTTCTTGGCCAACCAACTAAGAGAATTTAATTTAATCAGGGCTTTCTTGGCCAACCGATTAAAAGAGAGAGATATGCATCAAACAGCATGATACGGTTGTGGCGCTATGCGACCTAGGGAGACGATTGGGGAAGGGTTATTCCGGACCTTGGAACAAGGCCCGGCGAGGACCTTGAGTTTGGGGCCGTTTAGGCGGGGTAGGAGGAAAACTTTCTGGGGAACTCTCGAACGGAATGTAGAGGGTCTCTCCGTCGGGCTCCGAGTTTTCGTCCGGTCGCTTTCTTTTGTTAACGCGAGAAGTGGATGCGATAGGACTTCCCGGTGGTGTTCTAGAAGCGGAAGTCGAATACCACTTGCCGGGCGTGGGGGGAAGCTTTGTGCCTTTAGGGGTCGAGGGGAGGTTATAGTCAAGAGGACCGAGGAAGAGGTTCACCGGTGCCGGTAGAGGTTGAGTGGGGGGACTCACGAGTGGCGATGGTACCCCGGGGTTAGGAGTCGAAACTCCGGGAGTGGTTTCCGGTTCTCGGTCGGCCCGGCAAAAGCGAGGTGCGGGAGTTTGTGATTCGCGAATTGTCCGGCGAAGCACGGGATTGCTAGGGAAACCGCTCTCAGGGTCGTGCTCGAAGTTGGGGAGCGGAAGATCGGCTACGGAGATTGGTACCGACCTTGGGGATCTAGGGCGCGGGTCCTTGGTCCCACTAACACCCCGTTGCACGGAGATTAAACGCCAGGACTGGGGAGCGAAAAGCTCAGGTTGTGCAGGGTCATACGCGGTGGAGGGACGAGTTCTGTCCACCTCGCGCTTTGCGGCGCGTCTACGTGCTGCTTTTCCGGGGCGTTTTCGCGGGGGTCGCGCGGACGCGGAGTTTCCCGAACCAGAGGGAGTGGGTCCGACACCTGTCATTCAGGTGGGACCTTGGTGGCGAAGGGAAAGACAAAAAGGCCGGAGGTTCGCGGCGCACCCACCGGGAAAAGAAAGCTAGGCCCCCAAAAAAAAAGTAAAACAGGAGGGAGATGTCCCCAATTAGGGCACGATCTCCGCACCAGGCGGGGGGGGGAACGAATCCGCGAGGAAGGGACGCGAGAAACGAGCGAGGATGTCCCCGAATCAGGGAAAATCCGCACAGAGAGATAAGGAAGGTTCCCTAGCAGGGTACGATTCCCTATCTCCTGTGATTCGCGAAGCGCGTTTTTTTCTTATTTTGGTCACCGGTCGTAGGCAACGGGGATGTTCCCAAGCAGGTAACGATCCACGATAAATGGGGATTTCCCCAATCAGGGTAAAATCCTTAACGGATTTCGCGAACTGGGTCGACCGAAAGAAAAAGCGAATACTAAGATAGGAATGTCCCCGAATCAGGGAACAGTTCCTAAGCGTTTTCGCCCTTTTTCCAATTCAAAGAAGAGAGGGATGCCCCCGAGTAGGGTACTATTCCTCTGAGAGTTCTTCTTTGAGGCGTAAAAAAAAAAGAAAACACACAGGCGTTGAAGAAAAACAATGGGAAAAACACCAGTGACACTTCCTAATGTTTCTGTGGAACTCGCACTAACACCGTCACACGCGAATGTTGAGGAACCATATAAGTGAAGAAGAGAAGAAAAGAAAAGTGTAAGTACACTTGAAATCGGAAGAGACTGAGTGTTTATTTTTGAAGGGTAACACAGATCGAAGGGCAGGTCGAAAGAAGCGACTGACCTCCTGAAGGTTCAAACCCCGAATGAATCTTAGGTCTAAAATCGTGTCCTCTGCTGCTCGCAGGCAGCTCCTTGACGAAAAGTCGCTTTCTGCTAGGAGAGAGGGTAGGGCCCGACCGTCGATTTGTCGGATAGTGGGAAAGAGGTGGCAATTTTCCGTGGTGGGAAAATTGTCGGTTGTCCCCCCCGTCTCTCCACGCGTCGAGCGTTTGGACTTAGTGTTTAAAATAAACCTAAAAAAAAGAAAAACAAAATCCTAAAGTCTAAACTATGTTCGCTTACTTAAACCTATATTTAACATATTAGTAGTTTATAAGTAGAATTTAATTGTTATTCAATTATTTGCTTAGGGTAGTTTAATAATCTCTGGTTGTTAAGTAGCTAGTCTAGTCAATTATTTGATCGTAGACCCGGCTTAATTTTACAGGAGCTAAACTATTCTTAACCTATCTTTAATTTTTAGCCTAACAATTTTTGGTTATTTATCTCGCAAATAAGTTGCGCTTCTTATTCGAGAGATATTTTGGGAACCGGCGATTGTTAGGTTGCGGAGGGATTATCGTTGTAAAATTATCCTAGGAAGGAAAAGTTTAAGTGTAGGGAAGGTCATCGGCCAGGTCAGTCTTAATGACTGTCCTCAATTACTCAGTCCCATCGGTTATCCAGATGTGAGGTTTATTGGTCTCGGAAGACGCTAGCCTCACAAAAGGAAAGATTCGGGAACAATGTATTGGAATGCGTAGTACCCACTGAACACTCTGTCCTTTCGGATTTTATTGTTTGGGAATTCCCCCGAGTCTTGAGTGAGTTATCGCTTTTCCAATCCATTTCCCCGAGTTGTAAACCTTTTTTTTTTATATATCAATATAGGCAATGTCGTCTTAATTATGCGCCGAAGGCGTATATCAAGCAAATATTAATAATGAGGGCTTTCTTGGCCAACCGATTACAAAAATTGAATTAGGACTTTCTTGGTCAACAAATTCAATTAAGAGAAGATAAGATAATTTTTAAGAGAAGATAGATGTTATTCCTGAAATCAAGTGAACCGGAATTTTACCTTCCACTAGCACGGCTCAACGAATTTTGGTAGAGGGGGTGGTTCTCTTAAATTCGCTATAGGTTTCTTAATTTTAATAAATAATCACTCAGATAAATTCAAATTAAAAGATTTCACAACGCATTTATTCAAATAATCAGAATCGACACAAATTAAAGTTAGAATTTCATTAACAAACAAATCAGTTCTCAGAAAATTTGTCAAACATAAGTAAATTAATATTATCAGAATTCACAAGATAACAATCTAAATTAATAACGAAAATCAATGATCAAAACTAATAATTAAAACTAGTGCTCAGTCCAAGACATTCCATGACTCAAAAGAAGAAAAGAAACTAATCGAAAATATAGGTTATGTTAGAAAATCAGCAAGAAATTGGATTCAGCGAATCACAAAATTGGGGGAAAATCAATGAAAACTTTGACTAACATATCAGATCATTTTCGAGAAAAATATCAGCAATAAAGGGCAAAAATAAGAAAATTCAACAATACAAATAACCTCAGCAAAAATAATAATTCACAAAATTATACACTTTGGAAAGATAAATGAATCAAAATCGAATAATGTGATGGAAAATTCTGTTTTCACTTGCTCGATAAAAGAAAATATTCGATATAATAACAAAATCAATTGATAAAGATAATTAGCCACATGAACAGAGGTTTTATCACAAAGAAACAAAAACTTTACCAGCTGAATCGTTGTACAAGAGTGGATGGATAGTTCTCAGAATAGCACGTCTTCGCAAAACAGAATGAATGAGACAAAATTGGCAACTTCGAGAATCACTGTCGGAAAGAGAATGAGTGACGCTTCGCACTTCTATAAGTATTTCTGACAGGCGGACATTTTGATTATACTCGACGCTCATTGGTCGGAAAGTTACGCAAGAGAATATGAAAAGTTACCATGTGGCGCGTAATATGGAAGACTACATTAAGATTTCTCGCCTAATTGCCAAATATTAATACAAAAGTATATAAATCGATGGATGATACGAAGTCTTTCCTCTCCTACAGTACTGTGAATTAATGAATTTCAGCTCACCAGGCAATAATGTGGTTCTTGCATGAAAGACATAATTCAAACGATAAAGTACTTCGGGCCCTGGCTACAGAGGTCTCACTAGCATGCTGGAGATTGACTGAATCCTTCTCAAGCCATGATGATGCAACGCAGAGAACGCAGGAAGCATTAACACGATGAGGGAGTCGACAATTATCACTGAAGATGGAGTTTGGCGGCAATATTCGAAATCCTTCTATCTCATCAAGCTAAGATAATCCAACGCAGAAAGGCAAGATGAATCATCTAGACAAGGGAGATTTGGCGGCAATATTTAAAATCCTTGAGTCGAAAGGCATCAAGCAATCTCCTTGGACGTCTCCTTGTATATCGATGATCCTTTATGTTCCAGATGGTGTTGATCTTTGAGAAAATTGTACAACAAAAAAAAGAAACGAATCAGCTTTAAATTACAAAATAAAATAGCATAGAAGAGAACGAATCATGGAGTGTTGTGTGTGATCCTAGAAGTACCAATTATAAAAAAATTGACACTCTTGTGTGTTGCAAAAATTGTAACATCACAATTGACGGATAGACCTTTGGTGACTTCCACTAGAGACCGCAAAATCATAAAAGATTTATAGAAAATAAAAAAAAATTAAACAAAAACAACATACAATAGAAATAGCCCTGAAAATCTTATGATAACTTAAAAAGTAGTCCATAAAATCATAAATCAATAACAAAAAAAATAATAATAAATGGATAAAACAGGAAAATAAAATCATAAAATAAATTAATTAAAACGCTGAGGAGTGCCGAATTATACTCTCACTGATAGCACGAGAGCTGTGAATTTGTTATTTAAAATAAAATTTGTGAGATGCAAAAATTTGCAACATTAAACTGTTTTCCTAAAATTTGTGATCGTATTGGAGATTTTTTCTCCTCTGGTAAGTTAAATCTGACTGTGCTCTGTCGAGGTGCACCGGAATTTTTTTGTAAAATTAAGGATGCAACGGAATTTTTGGTAAAGGTGGTGAAGGAGCAAGATGAGATTGTTGATTATTTTCATTTGGTGATTCTTCTCGGTCCTGGCTTGTACCTTGAACAAATTGTTTCTCATAGACTTCGAGAAAGTTTTTTACTCTATTAGAGAACGCATCATCATCATACTCTCCACAGGGATCCAGATCTTCCAGTTGCTCGAGCAACTCTTCGCCTTCCTCTCCCTCAGAGACATGTGTGCAGGTAGGTTGGACATTATCTTCCATTCCTTCATGGTCCCAACACACAGATTCTTGGGCAAGGTTGAAGCCATCCAATTTCCTTTCCTGGATGGACTTATAGAATTTAGATAAGGATTTCTGAAGGTCCTGTCTCAGATTTTTCATTTTAGAGGGGGAGTTCCCATCATCCTCTTCGTCGGTTTCTTCATCGCCGCTAGACATAGCTGGCGGTAATACATTCACGACGACCTATTCAGGGTTGGGAGTTTTTTTTTCCTCCTCGGAGGCTGATAGTCTCTCAACACCTTCCCTTGCGAGCTGATCGGCCATTTCGTTCCCGTGGATAACTTGGTGACTCGGGACATGTTCCCAGATTATCTCCAAGGGCGCAACAACGGATTTTATTTATTCTAATGCCGTTCGATTTTTGACTGGTTTGTTTTCAGTTGTTTTCCAGTCATTCTGTTCCCATTTGGGCATCCATTCAGTAGCACTTTGAATTAAGAATTTCGAAAGTTTTAATTTTTAATTTCTTTATTCCAGTTTCGTACGCCTTTTTACATGCAACAGTTACTGCTTCTATTTCTGTTGCGTTATTTGCTTGACGACCTTTGGATGCTCTAGAGGTGTTTAAGGGATGATCAGGTCCGAATCTGACACCTATTCCTGCTCGAGATCCATCGTTTTCGTCATAAACGCATGCGCCGTCGATGTATACATCAGTGAAGACGTTTGTAGGTGAAGGGAACCAAGGATTCGGCCTCTGTATTCGACGGGCTGCACTCTCAGGGGCAGTTTCATCCCTTTTGGGTATCAATGTGGGTTTCAACCATGGAAGAAGACTATGTGTTTTCCGAAACACAGGGGGATCAGAGTCCTTTCTTCATCGTCGCTCGAGGATGAATCGCAAGAGTGGGACTCGCTTGCGGAGTCACTAGTGGCGGAGGGTGTTTGACTTATCCCTTTTTGTCTCACTAGTCTTCTTCCTATCGTGTTTTCCTCGAGTTCCGCGGGTTTTAATACTACAGGAGGTTTATAGGCTTCATCAGTATTTTCCCGAATTGGGTCCCGGATTGGGTTTTTCCTGGGTCCTCCTGGTCGCCTAGGGAGAACTTCTATAGAAGTCGTAGGGGTTGTTATTCTGAATTTGGTTGGTTTAAATTAAATTAAATAGCTTTCTTGCTTTTAAATCGGGTTCCTGCAAATCTCTGGAGTGGATTACTATATCGTCCAGGTATACGAATCCTTCTGTTCCATGCATGCCCTTTAGGACGGTGTCCATCGCGCGTTAAAACGTTGCAGGTGCGTTTTTAATGCCCATGAGCATTCGTAAATATTCAAAATGGCCACGAGGTGTTGAGAAGACTATTTTTATACGATCCTCAGGGTAAGTTTCTACTTGATGGAAACCACTTGCTAGATCAAACACCGAAAAGTATTGAGCGTTTCCTAAGTGATCGAGGATTTCTTTTATGTTTGGTAAGGGGTACGCGTCTCCGATGACTTTTTCGTTAAGGGCTCTAAAATCAATGACAATCCTCCATTTTCTTTCTCTGAATCCATCCAGCTTTTTCGGGACGATCCAAATAGGAGAGCTGTAGGGTGACTTAGAGTCTCCTATAATGCTGCTATCTCCTATAATGCTGCTTCTTTAGCTGTATATTCACTTGTTCGGCAGCTTCATAGGGATATCGATACTGTTTGCTTACGACGATTTCGTTGTTAACAGTAGGAATTCGATGCTGTATCAAGTGGGTGGTGGTGAGTTTTTCACCGTTAATGTGGAAAATGTCGGCAAAATCTTTTACCTATCTAAGGACGTACCCTTTTTCTTCTGGACTTAGCTTGTCGATTCTGAGACCTTCTTAAATCTTTTTGACTCGGTCAGCATGGTTATTCCCGGTGACCTTGTGTGAGTCCTTTATTAAATATTCGGTCTAGGAAGTAGCAGATTCTTGCTCAAAGTTGGGATAATCATAAGGAGAACTTCTTGGGGCGGAACTTTTAGTTCCACGTCCTCTTCAAGAGTGTTTACGGCCAATATTCGGCATTCTCCATCGTGGATATATACTGCCGCTTCACCCGCATATAGTCCTTCAGAGCTGTTGATTCTCAGTAGGTATCCTTCCTTGAGTTCTGAGTTAGCCACAGCTATCGTTATTGGCTGTCTGGTTTTTGCACTTATTTTAAAGACTAGGCGAAATGGTTTTATTGTTGGTTCAATCAATTTCTTCGCTTTCAATGAATCTTCATCAACGAAGGGAATCGGGGTAATAGGGATAGAATTTGTCACTATGATGTTATTACGAAATGACGTATCAACTTGTTGTTGCCGCCGGTACGGCCTTCCAAGAATTCCATCAGGGGAAATCCTTCCGCATTCCGTTTTCCTTGAGACACAGACCTACTCAGTAATCAGTTTACTAATGCTCAGCTGCTAAAATAATAGCATATAAATTAATTATGTTCTATTTAATATACTATATAATATACGATACTATACTATACTATATACTATACTTCTATACTCTATTGAAATTAAATTGAAATATAGAACTTGAATTCTTTCCGAAACAATAATACCAGAGGATATTTTAAAATGTTTCTCTGTTTACAATATGTTCAATTTGACAAATTCCTCTTCATTTGCAAAATGAACAGAACGATTCAAATATTCGT
This sequence comes from Synergus gifuensis, assembly GCA_904066015.1. NCBI lineage: Eukaryota > Metazoa > Arthropoda > Insecta > Hymenoptera > Cynipidae > Synergus > Synergus gifuensis. The sequence continues at coordinate 99,617 of CAJFCO010018182.1, forward strand.
AAGTTTGCAAAGTCCAACGCAATAGCAACCAATTTTGAGTTCTTTACCATCTATAAAAAAATTCGCATTTCAGCAATTATCAAAGTTTCAACACAAGAGTACTAAGTCAGAAGTTCTTTCACCCCGATTCCTTTCGAAACACAAAATCCTGACACTTCAAAATTTCCCCACCAAAATCTACCGATAGCACACCTACGATGGGCACCATAAATACAAAGCAATTCAGTTTCTCTGGGCAGTCTGACGAACTTCTGTCACGTGTAAAGAAGTGTCTCCATTTGGAAAAATCAGTGCCAGTTTCATAAAATAGTTCTTCTCAAACAGTGCACTCCTGTCGGGTGGCCAAGTATTTCCGCGTAAAAGGGCAACGAAGTCGATACTTAGAAGACGTACCGGAAGTCCAAAAAGCGCCAGCAAAATTGTCCCGCAGGAATCTGAAAGTCGGGTCGAATTGAATGAGAGACGTAAAACCTCCAAATTCTACCCGATTTGAAGACAAAGTCCCAAGCTTACAAATTATTTTGTGCCGTGATTTGGCTAGTTAATTGGTCAGCTGGGTAACTTTGGTTGTCCGGAGGGCATCTTTCAGCCTTTTTGGACATGGCACAATCAGTGTGTTTCTAGAATAAACTAAAAGCTGTGGTGCAGTCCGGGAATCTCGGCAGCGAACGTCTCTAGATATAAAATATTCCTTATATAAATAAGGGATATTTTATATCCTTTATATATAAAATATATAAACATCTCTAACTGATATAAAATAACCCTTCGAGAGGAACGAGTCAATAGGGGAGTCCTAGTGAATGATATTGTATTACTACATCGGAATCGGTGAGCATTTGTATTTGTGGTGCAGTGTGGGAATCTCGGCAGTGAACGTCTCTGGAAGAACTGATATAAAATATCCGTTCTAGAGAAAAGAGTCAATGGGGGAGTCCTAGTATACGATATTCTAATTACTACATCGAAATCGGTGAGAATCTGTACTTCATAGTATAATTTGTATTATAAAATTAGGGAATTCGTTACCAGGAAATACGCGTGTGCTCTCACGGTATCGGCCCTAAAGAAAAGGGATCTCCTTCTGAGTCCTCCTTTCCGCGAAATTCCAACAGACTCAAAACACAAAGGTGAAGGGTTCAGACTCGAATCTCAAAACGAGTGGGAACCTACTTTAAACTTGTAAACCAGGATCATATGAAAATTCGTAGGGAAGGATGTTGAAATTTAATTGCTCTCGTCCCTTCCAGTTTAAAGCCATCTAGTGAAATTTTCGTATGACTCCAGTGAATGTCAGCGAAGCGTGGGAGGGTTTAAATGGCAAGTGAACAGTGCTGCGAACAAACCAAAGACTAGAGTTGTGGAAATTTACCAACAAATCTTAAGAATAAGGTACAGCTCAATAGGGAGGAATCGGATCTAAAAATGCCCCTCCGCTTCATCCCTAGCGATATTTCATTAGTTACACTAGGATAGAGTAAGAAAAAAACATTGTATCGTTCCTACTTTATTACTGATTTCCTAGTTAATAATTTTCGGAAATATTCTTTTTATCACCAAAATAAATGTCCTTCAATCAACTGTAAATATTAACTATGCTTCTTGGGGGATAATTTATAGAAATATAAATGGAGGTTGATTGAATAAATTTAATTTGTTATGTGAATTACCGAGTATCATTTATTGTCTCCCATTAGATGACATTTTCATCCTTGGACGAGGACAGGTGATTACTTACGCCGCAAAATATTTAAGGAGATCGATTCTGAATCAATCTCTTCTTTTCTGTATTTCTCCGACCAAGCCTAAATTATCCTAATTTCTTTAGATCCAACTTCCCTAGGATTTCTATTGGTTCGCTACGTTTTTGAGTTTTGTTCGCATTTGTTTTAATTTATCTATAAAATATTTTAATTTATCTTTAAAAATACCTCTAAATCGTTTCTAAATGTATTTATCGATTTATATCAAAAATTAGTTTTTCTCTTCTTATTTTTCTTTTTTTTCGTCTCATTTTATGTTGCTTCAGAGACTTTTAATTGCATTAAAAAAGCAGCATCACAACAGAACATCGTTACTTCATAAAAATATTAACCAAATGAGGATTGGGAGAAATCTTATAATACAAGAATTTACAGCGTCGCTATCAACTTGTAGTGAAATATGGAAAATGAATCTAGTCTCTCCGTAGTTTAGTGTGTAGAGCACCAGACCGGCAATCTGAAGACCTGGGTTCGTTTCTCTGCGGGGCTGGAGAAAATTTTGTCATAACTTGAAAACAAAAACGAGTCAATATTTAAAATATTGACAAAAATTCTATCGAATAGTAAACCAACAATCTTACATCATTTAAACTTAATAATCTCCACGCTATTCAACAATTAATAGAACATCTTTATTTCATAAACATAGGATTAAAAGTTTTTTATCGAAGCGGAGGTATTGACAAATAATCAAGATAATATCACAGGGGACATGAGAATGAAAGATGTATAATAGAATTAATTTGAAACATGCAAAACCCAGCAGAAAATTAGAAATGAGAAAAATGAAAATGAGAACATTATAAGACAAAATGTTACGAAAAGATGGAGTAAATCATTATCCTTTACAAATAATATCACGATGGCCCTTGAAATTTATAAATGCATTGTGAATAGCCCTACTTATTTTTTAAAGATTTTGCTTAGATTCAAGAAGGAGTAGAGAATTAGTGTATCGAAGATAATGACGTTATTCTGAGTTCGAGTAGAGTGTAAAAGTTTTTATTTGTTCCCAAAAAGATTTCCTAAATGTTTGGTAATGAAGTAAAGAAGTCAAGTTCAATAATTCATTTATAAGTTTTCAATCATTAGAAAAAATAACAGTGCATTATAAACTTTAATTTATTTGAATGAATATTAGTGAGATTTGAAATATAATTTTTAAATTAAAAGGTTATTGGGAATAATATGAATTAGTCGACAATGAATTATATGGACGCCAGGTTATTTTAAAAATAAATCAGGTATCACTCAAAAATAACCAAAAGGAGTGAGACATTAATATTTCAAATTAAATTAAATTAAATTCAAAGAGCAATTACTAATCAGCTAGACTCAACACAGAGGGGAGTGAAGGTAAGCGGAATTAATTAATCTGTCAATGAGAAATGGTCATGGTTGAAATAGGAAATTATACTAATCAATTTATAAACAAAATATAATTATTGATTGATAACACCCATTACAATTATTAAAGTTATTTACAATAAAGGTTCTCAAAATTTCAGAGCATCAAACTTTAGACAACGTTACTTCATAAATTATTGATATGATTGATTGATAATTATTATAATCATATTGATATGATTTTCCTATTTGATAAATATCAATTATTTATTAAGAATCACTAAAATATTTTAAATTTATTATACAATTTGAATTAGCAAATTACAAAACTAAATTCGCCTGACCTTCAAATATCAGTATCAGTAATTGAAATGGCGGTTATAGAATAATGCAAATATGTTGTATAACGTAACACGCCATTTCGAACAATTCAAATTCAGTCATATAGAATTTATATCAGACTCACCAAAAATTAAAAGTAATTATAATTCCAGATTATAGAACAATGTAATGAAATTCGGAAGAGTATTAGATATGATTATAGGAGGATAAATGATCAAAATACCTGAGTACTCGATTGCGTTGTATAATTCAAATTTGGAATGTTATGCAATCAAATTGCCAGCGTAGTTTAATTAAATTTCTCGCCCAAATATGAGCAAAAACGATAGCCCTTTTAAATGCAATACTCCAGATAAACTTTCAATGATTAATGTCCATAAAATTAATTGCAGAATCAGAAGTACAAAAGCAACTTGTGCCACTGAATAAAGTCGAGAACGGAATGGCGAGAGAATTCTCGTCTTTTGTCTTGTCGGCTAGCGGACGGGGCTGACGTAAGAGCGGCGCTCACTAATGTGAAGGTCTGTGTTACACCCTGAATAAAATTGTACGAAAAGGGAATGAGACTAAATCACCAATATGGCGGGCTAGCGAGCTACGGTTGAACTTTGCACTATTGAGCGCGATCATTCAATTTTGAATGTTTAGTTGTTTCTAGTATCCAATAGACTAAAAAGTTAATTTTATTAACATTAAATAAAGACTTAACTAAAATAACACAAGCACACAAAAAAAAGGTCCTGTTACCGGAATTAGATTAGTATATCTTTATGTTTTTTGGGTCAATTAATTCGAATCCGTTTGTCTCAATCAGATCAGGTTGAAGTTTTTTTCAAGGTCAAATGTGTTTATTCTACCAAAAATGAATTTTTGACTCCAGATTCTGAAAGAACGAGAAATTTTAACTCTAGAAATGTATTCAATTTTGTAGATAACATAACTCCCAAGGACATTCATTGTATTGTATGGAGGATTCATATAACAATTGAAAAAATTAAAATATGTGTCTTCACGGGACTAAACTACTAATTCAATATTTTTTCAGCGTCACTAAGTTAGAATCCGAGGTTCGCTTGCCTCCAGTATGTCAGGGTCAAGTTCATTTCAAGGTCAAATCCAGAAAAAATGTTCAAATTTTTTCGTATCTTCTCTATTATATTTTTGAAGTCGCTGGAACGTGCATTTTGTATCTCACTCTGCTACTTCTTCATCGTTTCGCCTTCTTTTATAACGTACTCGTTTATCCTCAAAAGATATGTGCAAGGGATTTCTCTTGCGTTTTTTTCCATTTTCTGTGCTTTCTCTATGCAATATCCAACAGAAATCTGCCATTATGTTTTCACCCCATCTACCCTGAACTCTTCGTTCTACATCTTTAAAATCTTGGTGGAAATGTTCTCCTTGTTCTTCACTGAAATCGCCAACGTTATCTGGAAATTCGTCCACATGACTGTCCATCATATGTAATTTTAAACTCATGTTACATTCCAATCTCCTGAAATTTTCAACCACGTCAGATATTATTTTTTTGTAGTCCGAGCTCTTATGATTGCCTAGGAAATTACTACATACTTTCTTAAAGCTGATCCGCGCATTCTTCTCAACAGGGCTCATTTGAGTTACGAAGTGATCGTCTCTGAACATTTTTCTGATCTGTGGTCCATCGAATACTCCCGCTTCTACTTTAGCATCAGATAGACCTGGAAATTGATCTCGTAAGTATTTGTAACCTAGAACATCCTTCCTTGTAGCATCCGACAATATCTTACAGCAGCCGTTGATAAATCCAAAGAAGGTATTGATACCTCCATTACATATAAAATTAGGACACATGAATCAATTCGTCCAAGCCGATTGGCTATCGTTCGCAGAACTGTCCAAATTTTGAAAAAAAAACCGCACGCATTAAGTTATAGACCCAATATAAAATTTTGATATTACAGTACATTTCAAAACTTCTACTAGGATTTTAATCCATCAATATATGAGCCCAAACGCGCGCCCTACCTCGCGATGATTCGTATTTTTTTTTAAATTTCCCGCGTTAACGTAATTCCTCTATTGGCCAATAAGGAATCTGTCCACGCATTTCGAGATATTTCTATATTCGATGTGTATTATTTCATAACCTCCAACTCGGAAAAATTCACAAAACACGACTCAGTTTAGTCTATGACTAAGTAACCTAAATGCGCTTACGCTTGGAAATAACCTCGCCTTAAAGTGGATCCCAGTACACAGCGTACTGTATCGCCCGCTAGGAGGGAATACAGAAGGCACTTTACGCGTGGTGTGGGAAAAAGGTTATTTTTCATTTAACATTTAACAAAATGTGATACTAAGTTAATTGTAAAAGTAAGTTGCATAAATTATACTTTATTTTTTACAGTATACCTATACCACAGATATCAGAAAAGGAGTAAATATAACTTCAGTATATGACAGAAATATATTCAGATTAAAACAATTATAATAACACTGGACAACAAAATATGACCTATGCCGGGTTGGGACGAGATATATCATTTCCATGGTAGTTTTCTGCGCTGAATCCAAATCTGACCTCCGATTTTTTCGTTGATCTCAAATTTATGAGCTTTTTGATGCAGAAAAAATTTAAAAAAAGTTTACAGTTCCAGCTGTAAAGGTTCGGAAGTTACATGACAGAGAACTTGTCTCTTTCTATAGAGTTCCCAATTTGACGGTTTACAAGTACTCGAGACGAATCATTGTACTTTTTCTAATATCTCATTGCAGTAATGTCTTTAACATTTCCAATATTTAACATATGTACAGAGCTTTGTGAGGAAGAAAAGTGTTCATGGCGCATGCGCGTCTCACCTCCACTTCACTCCCCTCCATTATCACACTACTCTTGTTCATATCGCCCTATTCGTTCTCCGCGCTATCTGATCTTCATTCGATTCTAGACCTCTGTGGAGTCACAACATATGCTACCTTGTACCAGTTATAGAACTAGATTATTTCTACTTAATTAAAATATATTTGCGCTAAGCTTTTATTCAAGCCTCAGTTTGCAACGATTGCAAAATGCACAACAGCTGCAAAAATCATCCCGATAGCTTTTGCTACGTTTGCGGTAT
>CAJFCO010018182.1:106272-118992 GCA_904066015.1 Synergus gifuensis
AAAGTGTTCATGGCGCATGCGCGTCTCCCCTCCACTTCACTCCCCTCCATTATCACACTACTCTTGTTCATATCGCCCTATTCGTTCTCCACGCTATCTGATCTTCATTCGATTCTAGACCTCTGCGGAGTCACAACATATGCTACCTTGTACCTGTTATAGAACTAGAATTATTTCTACTTAATTAAAATATATTTGCGCTAAGCTTTTATTCAAGCCTCAGTTTGCAACGATTGCAAAATGCACAACAGCTGCAAAAATCATCCCGATAGCTTTTGCTACGTTTGCGGTATTTTCATCCCACTAAAAATGAGACAAAACATTTCTCTCACCATGCGAGAAGGCTACGAAATATATTTTCAGATTAAACCCGATAATGGAGAAGAAAGTTGGATACCCAACAGCTGCTGTAAAACTTGTGCGAATAAATTATGGTCGGTACAACGAGGAGACTTTGATAATCTTTCTAAATTTATTGTTCCTACTTTTTGGAGAGAACCTGAGAACCATATCGATGATTGTTATTTTTGTTTAACAGAAGTAAAAGGCTACTCATCACGTTGCAAGAACAGCATTATTTACCCTAATGTTCCTTCAGTGACAAAAGCTGCTTGTGACCGTGACAATTCTTTACCAGATAATTCTGCAAACCAAAAAGAAGAAGAAATCACTGCTGATGAAAATCAAATCGTAAAATGTAAATCGACCAGAAACTTACCAGAATTATTTGACCAGAAAGAATTGAATGATTTGATAAGGGATCTAAATTTATCGAAAAATCAGGCTGAAATCTTACGCTCCAGGCTCAAAGAAAAAAATCTATGGAAAAAAGATGTAAAAATTACTTACCGAAATCGAGATAAAGATTTAAATATATTTTTTTCCAGTCAATATACTCTCATCTATTGTACCGATGTAGATGGTCTTATTAAGAGCTTTGGTCATGAACACCAGCCAGAGAATTGGCGTTTATTCATTGATCCAAATAAACACAGTTTGAAAGTAGTTCTCTTGCATAATGGAAATGAATATCCATCAATACCCATCGCTCATACCACCAATATGAAAGAGTGCTATTCTGTTATGCAATTGTTACTTGAAAAAATTAATTATATATCGTATGAGTGGTCTATCTGTGGCGATTTTAGAGTAATAGGTATTCTCCTCGGATTGCTATCCTGCTACACAAAATTTTGTTGCTTTCTATGCACTTGAGACAGCAGAGCACGAGATCAACATTATGATGTTAAAGTTTGGCCAGCCCGAAAGACGTTAGAACCAGGAAAAGTGAACGTTGCTCAAAAACCATTGGTTGATCCTCAAAAAGTATTATTACCACCATTACATGTAAAGCTCGGCATCGTAAAAAACTTTATCAAAGCAATGGATAAAAATGGAGAAGGTCATCGTTTCTTGAAAAGAAAATTCCCTAAACTTAGTGAAGCTAAAATCAAGGAAGGAGTTTTTCACGGACCCCAAATCCGACAACTAATGTTGGATTGTGATTTTGAAACAATCTTTACGGACCTTGAGAAGAAAACTTGGTTGTCAATAAAAGCAGTCATACAAAATTTCTTGGGGAACACAAAATCCAGAAACTGCAAACACCTGACATTACTGCAATGAGATATTAGAAAAAGTACAATGATTCGTCTCGAGTACTTGTAAACCGTCAAATTGGGAACTCTATAGAAAGAGACAAGTTCTCTGTCATGTAACTTCCGAACCTTTACAGCTGGAACTGTAAACTTTTTTTAAACTTTTTCTGGATCAAAAAGCGAAGAGAATTAGACCTGAGAGACTAAAAAATAAAATTTATTCACTTAAATATAAGGATTTTTGTAAATTCATTTTTTTTCTTGTTTTTTTTTGGTTTTTTAAAAATATCTCAAAAACTATATGAGATATCGAAAAAACAAAAACACCAATGGATTCTGCGTTAAAAAACGCATCGAAATCATGTATCGTTTTTCGTGAAAAAAATGTTTTCACCCTTTTATCACACGTTTTGTGATTTTTCGAAAAAATTTTTAACTCAAAAAAACTCAAAAATTTGAGATCAACGAAAAAAACGGAGGTCAGATTTGGATTCAGCGCAGAAAACTACCATGGAAATGATATATCTCGTCCCAACCCGACATAGGTCATATTTTGTTGTCCAGTTAAATCGCCAAGTGCAATGACACAAGAATGAAAATTACGATTAAGGAACCAATAAACCATAAAAAAGGATTCTTGATATAGTAGTAAAATCACAATGATTTGTACGATCACAGAAGTAATCTTCGCAATAAAGTGAAATAGTGTAAAGTATTTAAAAAAACGGATACTAGTTAGTACTACGAATACGACAAATGAATATCGCAAAGTTCAATGGCACTAAAACGACAATTATGTTCAGGAAACAAATGAAGATGACAAGAGATTCTTGGGATAATAATAAAATCACAATGAGTTGTGAGATCATAGGTTTCTTTGCAGTATAGTGAAACAGTGCACTAAGTAAAATCAAAATAACAAACAAATGAATATCGTGAAGTGAAATGGCATAAGAACGACATAATTATGATCGGGAAAGAAATGAACTTGACAAGAAGACTCTTGTTATAATAATAAAAAAACTATAAACTGTAAAAATGTAAAAGGTGTCTTAACACCACAATAGAACAATGGAGGAATTGAAATCATGAACAAATGAAGATGGCAAAATGAAAAAGCGAGAGAAAGACAATAATTATTGACAATCGCAAAAGAATTTTCCGCTAATTCATTTTATTCTAATTTGTAAACGGAGCACATATCTGTGAGGTCTCGCATCAAGTAAGTAAGAAGAAAGCACTGCTGTTCAACAAATGTCTTATCATCCTGTTAAAAAGATCATAAAAGATCTTAAGGAATTTTCATGAAAAAAACTGGGGGGTGTCACTACAAAACATAACCTCAAAAAAAATTTTTGAAAATTTCAAAAACCCGTATTGTGAGGGGCGAGGAAAAACCAATTGTTCATAATTACGTATACATTTTATAAGTTCTAGATTTTCCAAAAACGTTTCTTGCCAAACACAGACGATAAAGGGTTGTTTCTGAAAGAATTAGCCAGCCAGTAAAGTATGCCATAAAGGTACATAGTTACACACTGTCCCGAGTAGGATTTTTATTTTTTTTTCACTATGTTGCACCGCTTAAAAAAATTTGAAAAAAATATATGTTAAAGAGGACATCTTAAGGAATTTTTATGAAAAAAATGGTTGGTGTCACTATAAAACATAACCTCAAAAAAAATGTTTGAAAACTTAAAAAATTTGTTAAGACCTGTTATTTTCGTCCAAAAAATTTTTCAATTTTTTTTTAAATCTTCTCATCGACCTAAATAACATATTTTTTTCAGTAAAATCGGTTGAGCCGTTTATGAGAAAAACTACTTTTTTGATTTTTCTTTCCCCCTCCATAACTCCTATAAAAATACGTTTTTAAGTTTGAGACTTGCAGGAATTTTGTGACTCATAGGTGCCTATATATGGTTCCAATTTGGACTTGATACATGCGGGGGCAGATTTTACATGCTTACCCGGCTAGGCCCTTTTGGAGCTGAAAAGAGACGGAACGTACCTCAAAACAATTAACCCCTAGTAAAGTAATAGGAACTTCTGACCACTCGATTGGCTCCATCAAGGAAATATTAACAATTTAGAATATAAGTACTTATTTTACAAAATTTATATAACTTTCTCTAAGACGGTCGAACACAGGGTGAAGATCCTATGGTTCTTCCCGTTTCTGGAGCAGTGGAAAATCGTTGATGTGATAGGGCCGAGCTTCTGCCCAATCCGATTGAATTAATTCAGCCGTCCCTTGTCGGTGGAAAAGTCAATGACGAGGGACCCATTCGTAGATTTGAGGACCCTGGTCGTTAATGATCAACTGATGTAGCCCAACGACGTCTCATCCTTCAGGACACTCCAATGGCTCAAAAAGAATTTTTATATAATGTTCCTGGAAGCTGGTAGACTGGCTCTCTCATCCGAGAACATAAAAAAAAAACAAGTTTTCGGGAGATATTAATTAGTGCTCCCCAAAATAATAGCAGAATAATCAGTCTGTACTTTAATTCATAATATTCACTTCGTAAGGTTACCAAGGTGAGAACGCCAACCTGCGTAGCGACTATCCAAATGATAGATTTAAATTTGATTCTGTACTCGATTGTCTCAATTTGACTCTAATTCGTTAATAGGTCTTGTACGCGAAAAATAAAAGAATATACGCGTCACAGTATGTACTGTAAAAAATTAATATAAATATATAGGAAACATTCTTTAAACAACGAAATTGTGTAATAAGCATCATCGGAATCTTAATCAAACATTGTTAATGGAACTAGAGTTATTGGTACTCTCTAACCGGGGTCTTATTAGTATATCTAACAGTATGTTCATGATTCTGTTGAACTGGATTCCGTGTTATTTCAACTATGTTAGTATTAACTATAGATGATAGTTGGCTATCAGAAAAAAATGTTTTTCGGTGTCATTTTCAACTACGCATAATATGAATGTGCACAGATGGTACCCTAAGGATGTGTAAAATTTTTAAAAATCCAAATTAGCCAAAAATGAAAATTTTATACTTCAAATTAAGCAGTTAAGAGTTTACACGTCAAATCTGCAGCGTTTACAGTTGCTCAAATCAAACCTTTGAACAAGTAAAATTGGGTTGCGCCAAATGGCACGTACAGTATTCGTCATTCAAGTGTTAGGGCATACATGACGAATACTGTATCGTACCCTGCATAATGCCTTCCCCCTAGTTACTTTTAATTTTTTCAAAGTCGGTATCATTCTATATATTCGTTGAATCGTGCTGTGTAATGAATGCAGATAAAGTCGCCTCATAAATTTCAACTGCTAAAACAAACAGTAAATTTTTAAGTTCCGTTTACTATTTGCTTTGACAGTTGGGATATCTGAGGCGACTTCATCTGCATTCCTTACACAACACGATTCAACGAATATATAGAGTGATACCGACTGAAAAAATTAGAAGTAACTAGGGGTAAGGTATTAATGCAGGGTACTGTTTATTTTGTACAGTGTTCGTCATGTATGCCTTAACATTTATCACTAGGATTTTGCATTGAATGCGTGCAAAAATCTAGTAACAAATGTTAAGGCATACATGACGAACACTGTTCAGTGCCCTGCATTATGAAGGAAAGCATTAATTAACACGCTTTTGACGTTTTTCTAACCATGTCCACAGTAGGCAAGATGGACTTCGACTTGCGATGTTGATTCCGGCAAACTTGTCCGAAAACATACTTTGCAGATGGAAAATTTACAAAGTTTGATGAAATCATTTAAAATCAACCAATTTGGTTTGTGTTTGGGAAACATTTTTTTCCAGTGTTCAGACGAATTGAAGTTGACATTTTCCCGTTAGTGAAAAAATTGTTATCTGTTATATTTATGAACCATCCTATTGTTTACCTTTTATTTATAATAAAAAACTGAAGTAAAAATATTTAATATTAATTACTAATATTTGTAAATATTATAGACTGGAGTGCTCACCGTACATGTTCCTCCGGATTTCTTATTGGACGAAACTTCCAGTGACGTTATGGTGCGAGAAGGTGGACAGGTGAGAATACATTATTGAATAAAATACATGGTTTTCGTCTAGTTGTGCTGTTAAATAAAGCCACAAATACTAGAGCAAAAACAAAACTGAAATCAACAATTACAAAATGTAAAAGGCGTAGTTTTTTTTAAAAAAGAGCATCAATTAAAAAAAAACAATCTAGGAAGATGATCCTCAACATAGCAAAACACAACATGTTATAGGATAAGTCCAATTAAGAGCGTTGGATAAAGTGAACTTAGAAATTTTTTGGGTGCCCCCCCATTATCATTGCGGCCCTGTCCCTATATTTATTTTCAAAATTATATTGTAGGATAAATAAACATAACTGACCAAGTGTCCGGGGTCTGATGGAGTCTTATAATCCATCTAATGATAAATATATCGCATTTTATATGAGAAAATGTATATCTCGAAGCAAAATATACATTTTCTGAAATATTGACACTAACACTGATGAACACCGAGCACTCTAGAGAGTAAGAAATGGCGAAGAGTGTGAAATACACGACTTGAATGATTTTTTATATATACAACACAGACACTAAATAAAGAAAACGCCCTGTGTAGTAAATTTCAACTAAATGAAATATATAATTATGAAACTAAATTTCATAATCGAATGTGAAATGTACCTGAAAAACTTGTAAAGTTTTTTTTCCAAAGGAGACGATTAACGATGACAGATGAAGTGAGGTAGGAGGGTACTGGAAGTCGATTTACCAACGTTCAGCGCTCTGGCGAGCAGGGTTGGTCAGTGACGCGTCACTCGAGGTTTCCTACGTATAATCCGTTTTTGACGTATTATTTTTTAGCCTCTGCTCGCGAGGCTATAGCGGTCACTGTTTATAGTTTGTACAGTTACTGTTTTGTAACGATCCAACCCTGATTTCCATAAGATTCTAATGGAAAACAGAGTTGGCTCGTTACAAAACAGAGCCAACAGAGCTCGTTACAAACAGAGCTAACCCTGTTTTTCATTAGAATCTTATGGAAATCAGGGTTGGGTCGTTACAAAACAGAGGAAGGCGTCGTAGAACATTACTGTACAAACTATAAACAGTGACCGTCGGGGGAGGCGCAGACACTATGGATGCCATGGATAAATCCATACATGGAAATTTTCATGTATGGAAATTCCATACATGAAAAAAAACTATCTAGTATTTATAACTAGATATGATGTACGAAGGAAAACATTTTTTTTTACATAAAAAAAAGAAAAAAAAAATTTCCGTTCCCCCCCCCACCCTTCGAGGTGTTATATCGTAAATCCATACATGAAAAAAATGGGCTGTGCCGCCCCTGGTGACCGCTATAGCCTCGCGAGCAGAGGCTAAAAAATAATACGTCAAAAACGTATTATACATAGAAAACTTCGAGCGACGCGTCACTGACCAACCCTGCTCGCCAGAGCGCTGAACGCTGGTAAATCGACTATCCGTGCCTCTCCTACCTCACTTCATCTATCATCGTCAGTCGTCTGCTTTCGAAAAAAAACTTTACAAGTTTTTCAGGTACATTTCACATCCGATTATGAAATTTAGTTTCATAATTATATATTTTATTTAGTTGAAATTTACTACATAGAGCGTTTTTTTATTTACTGTCAGTGTTGTGTCTATAAAAAATTATTCAAGTCCTGTATTTCACACTCGTCGCCATCTCTTTCTTTCCACAGTGCACCGTGTTCAACTGTACAAACAGTGTGTGTGTTCTGCTCATCGACATATAGAAATGGACTGCGGGACGCTGTAGGAAAGCGTGTAATAATGCGTCAGAGAGAAAAGTTGCAGCTGAGTGTAGTTTTGTCTCTCTCTAATCCAGGAACGTACCAAATGAATTTGAGGCCTTGTACAATGTGAAAATATTTTTTTGTAAATACTAATTAATTGGTTATTATAAATAATATGTAATTATAATCAATTAATTTAAAAAAAAAGATTCAATTAAATCATTTCATTTCAGTTTACCCATTAAAATCATTTAGTTAGGGTCTCGAATTCTTAAGGAATACTGAATAAAACACATTATGCTAGATTAAGTAGTATTTCTTTGAAAAATACGTAAAACAATATATTTTTATATATTCAACATAATATATATATATATATATATATATATATATAATTATATATTTTTTCCAAAGCAGACGACTGACGATGACAGATGAAGAGAGGTAGTAGGGGCACGGGTGGTAAGTTTAACAGAACCATATATATATATATTTAGACATAATACATATATAAAGTCTGTTTTTCAAAAATTACTGGTTTTTAAAAAGAATCGTTTTGGTCAAGTGATGTCTAATTCTAATTTGTTCGTCGTTTTTGTCCGATGCTGACTTTTTTAAACGCAGAGTTAAGTACTTCATGATTATTAATTTAATTATTCATTGAATTACTAATGTAATCACTAATTAAATTACTAATTTAATTACTCATTGGTTACTAAATTAAGTACTCATTGAAAATAAAATAAAATATTCAATACTCCAAACTGTAGCCAAATTGAAGTGCAGCTTATGGGGAGCTCGAATATACAAGGCACTGACCTGATCGTTTAGCAAGCTCCACCCACCGCAAATTCTCTCAACCAATTAGCTTCGGCGAGAAAGAGTCAAAACTACACTTAGCTGCAACTTTTCTCTCTGACGCATTATTACACGCTTTCCTACAGCGTCCCGCAGTCCATTTCTATATGTCGATGGTTCTGTTAAACTTACCACCCGTGCCCCTACTACCTCTCTTCATCTGTCATCGTCAGTCGTCTGCTCTGGAAAAAAAACTTTACAAGTTTTTCAGGTACATTTCACATCCGATTATGAAATTTAGTTTCATAATTATATATTTCATTTAGTTGAAATTTACTACACAGGGTGTTTTTTTTATTTAGTGTCTGTGTTGTATATATAAAAAATCATTCAAGTCGTGTATTTCACACTCGTCGCCACCTCTCTCTAGAGTGCACGGTGTTCATCAGTGTTAGTGTCAATGTTTCAGAAAATGTATATTTTGCATCGAGATATACATTTTCTCATATAAAATTTGATATAATTATCATTAGATGAATTATAATACTCCATCAGACCCCTGACACTTGGTGAGTTATGTTTATTTATCCTACAATATAATTTTGAAAATAAATTTGGGGACAGGGCCGTAATGATAATGGGGGGGCACCCAACAAATTTCTAAGTTCACTTTATCCAACGCCCTTAAGGGGGGAGTGTGCTATTGGGATCCGCTGCACTGCGATACGCAACCTGGTGGCAGAATTTCGAACGTTCAAAAACAGGTAGATTTTGACATTTCGCATGGGCGATCGCGCAAAAAAACAGATTTAAAATAAATGAAAGTATAATCATACTTTACAGAGTTATAAAATAAAGCAGATAGTAAATGCGGAAGTTATTGTCATGTTTTAAAATGGAATTTTCATCGCGGAAGTTCAAAAGTAAAGAGTTTTATTGCGTGATTGGTTATGTTGATTATTCACTCACAGCTTAAAAACATGAAACAGTGCGACTTTCTTATTTTAAAAAATTCCGATTACTACTAAATCAAAAATAATTCTATTCTGATATTTTCTATTTAATATTTATAAATATTTGTTCAACATTTCGAGGTCATAAAAAAAATACAAATCGTGTTCCTCTTGTAAAATATGTTCCCCTTCAACAAAATTTTTACAAGAGTGTAGAATTTGTAATATCACAAATTTCTTTAATCCTTAATTTAATTTTTAGTTATTTTGAATGATTTTTTGTCATTTTCACTACCAACGCAATGGTATTTTTCAAAATCTACCTGTTATCGCGGCCATATTGACATGATTCCGCTGATGGCGCCCTCAAGAATTCAGATCCCAATAAGAAGCCAAAAAAATCGTTTTTTCAGCAATTTTTTTGAAAGGGAAGAAAATGATTAGGGTAATCGAAATTTTGAGAACACATTCTACTATATTTTAGCTTTAAAAAATTGTTACGAACCAATGAGGATTTTTTTGAAAAAAAAAGATGTTTAAATTTTTTAATTCAAATTCGGTGGAAATTAATCTTTTTTACCTTAAAATGCTCTTGATTTGTTTGAAGAAAAATACAGAAAAGAAAGGAAAGGAACCTTATTCTTTCGGTTCTATTCCTTTTAATTATTTTTCTAGATAGTAATCTCCTGTCCTCGTCCGAGGATGAAAATTGACGCTTTAAGTGTTACATACATAGCTGCCCCTAAAAGTAAAATTAATATAGATATTGAATTCTCTTTTGATCATTTCGTGTAAATCAAAAGAGTATTCAATAAAATTAAAATAAGTTCATACTGTAGGGAGCATCGTATGCAACGTGAGACGTCAAGCAGACGCCGCTAAATTCATAAGCAAGGACTGATTCGAATGAGCAGAAAGACTACAATGTAAGGTCTATAAAAATTAGAATTAAAAATATTATGTGCAATTTATAATAATCAGTTTACATATAAGTACAAATCTTTTCATGTTTTCCAGCTTATTTTTTTTGTCACCTATAAATGTCCAATATATTAGGTGCACAACTTTGCTTCCGCCGATTTTTTTCGAAAATTTGAGGCTTTATTCTGAAAAAGTGATTACCTGTTTATGATTCAAAGTACTGTCCGTCACTAGCCACTACTTTTTGCCATCTTTCGGGCAATTGTCGGATACCATCTCGAAAAAACTTTGCGTCTTTTGAGACGATCCACGAATCGATCCATTCTTTAACTTCTTCATAAGAGTGGAAATGCTGCTCAGCTAAGCCATGTGCCATCGATCGGAACAAATGGTAGTCGGAAAGAGCAATGTCTGGAGAGTACGGCGGGTGGGGTAAGACTTCCCATTTTGGGTTTTCAAGTATGTCTTGACGGGTTTTGCGACATGTGGCCGAACATTGTCATGTTGCAGGATAACTTTATCGTGTCTCTCTTGATACTGTGGCCGTTTCTCCTTCAATGCTCGACTAAAACTCATCAATTGCGTTCGATACCGAACCCCTGTGATAGTTTCACTCGGTTTCAACAGCTCATAATACACCACACCGAGCTGGTCCCACCAAATGCAGAGCATAACCTTGGCACCGTAAATATTCGGTCTGGGCGTAGATGTGGAGGCATGTCCGGGCATTCCCCATGATTTTCTGCATTTGGGATTATCGTAGTGGACCCATTTTTCGTCGCCTATTACAATGCGATGTAAAAAAACCCTTCCGATTCTGTCTTTAAAGCAGCTGTTCACAAGCAAAGAAACGGCGTTCAACGTCTCTTGGCTTCAATTCATAAGGAACCCAATTTCCTTACTTCTGAATCATTCCCAATGGCTTTGAGGAGTTTAGAAATTGCTTGTTCAGTGACTCCCAATGATTCTGCTAATTCTTCTTGCGTTTGGCACGAGTCTTCAGCAAGTAATGCCTCCAGTTCGGAATCTTCGAAAATTTTTTCTCTTCCGCCGCCATGCCGGTCCTCGACATCAAAATCACCGCTTTTAAAGCGTTGAAACCACTCACGACACGTTCTTTCACTGAGAGAAGCGTCACCGTAAGCACTTGAGAGCACTCGATGAGCCTCAGCTGCAGTTTTCTTCAAATGAAAGCAGAAAATCAACACTTCCCGCAAATGAGGAGAATTTGGCTCGAAAACTGACATCTTCGATCGAGAATACACTTCTGATGCAAACACAAATTCACTAATGTGGTGCTATCGTTATGTTGACAAATGTCCAAGCTTACTGTATGAAATTTTTGACCTGCCTATTTCAACCGACACTTACCGCTGCAGCCATCTATCAAAAAACGGCGGAAGCGAAGTTGTACACCTAATAATAGTACCTAAAATGTTTAAATTTGAAAAGCAATATAAAATGTATTCCGCTCTAGAATAATAAGAATGAAAGAGAGAGCGAATGAACGAAAACACAATGTGAAAGAGAGAAAGAGGAAACATAATTGACGTGACAAAGATAGTGTGCACACACATGCTTTTCTTGGCGACGGCAACTGGCCTTCGCTACCTTTTCTATGGACACTCACACTGCCACATCTATAAGGATAATATGCATAGGCGCGAGCTAACATGCATGTGTTGGTGCGCCTCGACGGTGCATCATTGACCTCCAGCGTTCTCCAAGCGCTACCCTTTCCGCGCCAGGAACCTTCTGATCCTTTTCAACCCCTATTCCTTATAATAACTTTTTCAAAAATAGACGGATTTTAGCGAAACTTAAAATATAAATATATCTATAATGCTCCTACATATAACACTGGACTATAAAATATGACTTATGTCGGGTTGGGACGAGATATATCATTTCCATGGTAGTTTTCTGTGCCGAATCCAAATCTGACCTCCGTTTTTTTCATTGATCTTAAATTTTTGAGTTTTTTTGAGTTAAAAATTTTTTCGAAAAATCACAAATCGTGTGATAAAAGGGTGAAAAAATTTTTTTCACGAAAAGAGATACATGATTTCGATGCGTTTTTTAACACAGAATCCATTGGTCTTTTTGTTTTTTCGATATCTCATATAGTTTTTGAGATATTTTTAAAAAACCAAAAAAAACACGAAAAAAAATGAATTCACAAAAATCCTTAAATATATTAAAATATATATGCGCTAAGCTTTTATTCAAGCCTCAGTTTGTAACGATTGAAAAATGCAGAACAGCTGCAAGAATAATCCCGATAGCTTTTGCTACGTTTGCGGTATTTTCATCCCACTAAAAATTAGACAAAACATTTCTCCCACCATGCGAGAAGGCTACGAAATATATTTTCAGATTAAACCCAATAATGGAGAAGAAAGTTGGATACCCAACAGCTGCTGTAAAACTTGTGCGAGTAAATTATGATCGGTACAACGAGGAGACTTTGATAATCTTTTTAAATTTACTGTTCCTACTTTTTGGAGAGAACCTGAGAACCATATCGATGATTGTTATTTTTGTTTAACAGAAGTAAAAGGCTACTCATCACGTTGCAAGAACAGCATTATTTACCCTAATGTTCCTTCAGTGACAAAAGCTGCTTGTGACAGTGACAATTCTTTACCAGATAATTCTGCAAACCAAAAAGAA
>CAJFCO010018184.1:0-25473 GCA_904066015.1 Synergus gifuensis
ACAAGTACAAAAACATCAGGTTTAATGGGATTCATGACATCATGTTCACCTATTCTTCCAATATGAATCCCAGCTAGTTCATTCTCAATAACTAAAGGAGCACCGATATCAGTATCACCACATAATTTTTGTGGATGATAAGTGCAAACATCTTCATCTGTAATCGGAAAATGACCTCTGTATATAGTTTGACACTGCCGATGGTCCATTATCGGCACACCAATTATTCGTAGCCTATTTACATATTGCGTTTCAATTCTGAAATCGTGGAAAAAGAAATTTTCGATTAGTAATAAAGTGATTGGATCGATTGTCTGACAATTACATGCGTTTTATTTACTTCAGTAAATGATTTGTAACTTACGGCCCTCCAGCATCGCGTCTTCCCCAACCAGCAACAATAGCTTTCATACCTGCCAGTACAGGTCCCGAGTGCAAAACTATGTTGCTAGTGTTCATGTCATACACGAAAGGTGGATTAACAGTAATCAAGGCAATGCCAGATAGAAATGTAGATGCTCTAGTTGGATTATGGCCGTGCCTTTGTAACTCTGTTATATTATGCTGATCACCACGATATGTAAATGTTGAACCGGAGTCAACTGTGTATGACGATAATGTTTCGAGAAGAAAACAACGAGCAGCAGTGATGGCACTGCGAAGCGACAGTATAGTTGCTACGCAGTGTAGATAATGATTTTTTTTAACATTTACAACGTAAGGAAGGTCTCCAGTCCTCACTGTTAATTCTGCACCAGGCCTCCGATCAATAACACGTTTCTGACGGACGAGATGTTTCGGTGATTGCTCTGGAAGTTTTTAAAATTAATTAAGTTTTGAAATTAATTTTTCAGCAACAGCTTTTAGAAAATGCCAATGATGCAATTATGCTCAATAATTGTATCTGAAATCAATCTGGCAGTAACAGCTGTCAGAAAACGCTACCATCAGTTTTATTCAAATACAGTTATTGAGGTCATAGTAAATCTGAAGTTATCAATTTGATTTTTGGTATAGAAACAGATAATTGGTAAATGATGTTTAAAGAGTGACATAACTTCGCTGCCGCAACACTGAAAGAAATTTCGTAACTTGTAGTGTTAGTTTGAAAAACATACAATGGCTTTTTTCCTAATATCTAAATTGTAAATTCTACTTTTGATGCCTTTATAGATGTTGTAAAAAATTGTACACGTGACAAAGGAAAGAGGCAACAATTGTCGCCTTTCGCCCTTGTCATGTAATGTGCTATTTTATCAAATGCCTACTGTTGTAGTTCAAAACGATAACTTCAGATTTTCTGTAATGGGTATCATGTTACTTACCAACATTCTTTTCTAGAATTTGTGCAAGAATTCCCTGGGACAAAATGGCACAAAGAATGAAAAAACTAAAACATACTTTTGCTTGCATTATACATATAAGTTGATTGTACATTTGAGATTAGCGAATTTTATGTGTTCAACGTCTGAATATAGAAGGTGAAGTGAGTTTGAAAACTTTTGGATGTGTCATTTCTTTAAAATTAAACTTTTTTGCAATCTTTAACAGCTCTGATTTTTTATTGCCTTTCCGGAAATAAATACGCTTTCGTATGGTAAAAACGCCTACAACCAACCAAACGTCGCCTGTTAAATAATGTAATTGTATAATTTCCTAAACTAGTCTTAAGATACCTTATAGTACAGTTTATCAAACTTTCCACAGAACTGATAGTTCGCATATTCGAAAAATTTTTACTATGTCAACTTCATAGTCTATAGGATGCATCGATAATAGTCTTAATCCAATTTTCTTTCCCATGCTTCTCCCATATCTTTTTCTGAGTCTGTTAATAAGATAAATAAATATTCTGCCGAATAAGTTTGGTAATTTCTATGATTTATAACTTTTGACCTATGACATGTTAGCTATTTCTTAGTGATGCAATCGAGCGAGATATGACAATAAAAGAGCGCGATCGATATTTTTCCTCGTTTATCAAGAAAAAATATTGATCTTGTCTTGACAGTATAAATATTGAGATTAAGACTATCAAGATTTCAAGCAATAACAAGAGAATCTGGAAAAATGACTTATTTTTAAAAAAATTCATACAGAATTTGTATGCATGACCCTGAGAATTTATGTCTTTTAGATAAATATAATTTTATTAGCAGTATAAATTCTAGTTACAAAATCTTCCATGATAAAAATTTTAAAGCAAGTATTAAAAATGTGTTGCATAAGATATAGGGAATATAATAATTAAAAATATTCTGTAGAAGATAGAAAGTAAGTAAGTCATAAACTCCATTATTTTAGAATACCACATGGACATAGTAATAGAGGGAACTAGCCCCGTTAGCGCGGGGTTAAAGCCAAGGGGGGGGTGTCCGCCATGTTTTATGAGAACCAAACAACGGTTGATGGCACTGATGTGCTTCCGGTTAATATCCTATAGTTTGCTATCATTTGTTATAGTGTACGGTTAGAAACAATTCATATTTGAAATAGTGCGGCAGCCGGAAGTGGTTCCCATAAAAAATGGCGGTCCCAACAAGCTAATGGGACGGTGACGGGGGCTCTCCTCCCTCATGGCTTCACTACCCCTCGTCCGTTTGAGGACGACAGGGCTAGTCCCTATTATTATTCCTATTATTCCTATGTCCATGGAAGACCGTGTTAATAGTTTAATTAGTATTAACAATTATTATTACCAATTAATACACTTTACATCAATGCATATAACAATTGAAGCATTTTTATTACGGCTTTCAATACGCTCCAAAAGTTTCTGGTGGTAATTAAAAATCCGAAAAAATTAAGCTACTTAATTTCTATCCGCTACAGTCTGTTCAACAAGAGCGTGTGGTCTGTATTTTTAAAACTATTGGAGATTTTTGAACGTTTTTTTTTAAATTAAAGTACGCTCAAAGGACTAATACGCGTTTATGATACCGCTTCAGTATCGCTCGAACCGTCCGAGAAAACGCATGCGAACGAAAATGAGTTCTGTTTACGCTAAACGTTTTGAAGCCGTCTTCTTGTGTTCCCATCCAAAAGGACCAAAAATGTCCGTCGCAGCGGCTGCTAAATACTTAAAAAAAGTCACAGTCGTTCATTATGAAGTGGGTTGAGCGGTATAAAGTCAGTGGAACTGTCGACGATCTTCCTGAAAGAGGAAAAATGCGTGCAACAACCAGCAAAGAGAACAAAGCGATCGTGCATATTCAAGCGTACCCCCACTCTCGGTTTGCGAGATGCCAAGGCTATACTAGCCAAAAAGGGAGTACATATTAGTATCAACATCATACGACAGCGATTGGCCGAATCGAAGATGCAGTACCGTAGCACGAGGCAAAAACCCCTACTCTCAGAAACCCATATCGAAAAACGGTTGGCATGGGCTGCTGAAAATCTCGAGCGGGACTGGTCGAACGTTATTTTTTCTGATGAAGCGTCGTTCTGGACATGGGTTCCCATTAAGTATGCCTGGTCTACGGCTTGGCAGTAGATTTCTCCAGCGGACCATTAAACACCCAGTGAAGGTCCATGTTTGGGGATGCTTCTCTGAACGCGATTTTGGATGTTTGGAGCTCTTCACCGAGAACCTCAACGCTCAGAAAATGTTGCAGATATACCAACGTGGTCTTCTAAGGTCTGCTAAAAAGATGTTTGGAGCCGATAATGCCGATTGGATCTTGCAAGAGGATAACAACCCAAAACATCGAAGCCGTCTCTGCAGCGCTTGGAAAGAGGAAAATGACATCACGACCTTGGACTGGCCATCACAGTCCCCAGATGCAAATCCAATCGAAAACGTCTGGTGTATCTTGAAGAGGAAACATGCCGGAAAACGTGTCTTAACCCTAAAACAGCTGTCACAAAGAATTAAAAAGTTATGGCTAGTTTACCAACGAACTATACCGAAAAATTAGTTGTTGTCTCCATCGTTGTCCAGATTTGACCATTTACTAAGTGATTGCGTATTAGTACTTTGAAAGTACTTTAATTTAGAAAAAAAGTCGTTCAAATATCTCTATTAGTTTTAAAAATACAGACCACACGCTCTTGTTGAACAGACTGTACAGCGAGTTGCGTACTTTCTATTCGTCATTGTGAGTTGCGTAGATTCTATTTGTCAGCGCGAGTTACGTACTTTCTTATAGGACCCGTCGAGAAATAGATTGTAATGGATAGGGATAGATACATTTGGACTCATTTTTCCTTTCTACACTCATCTCGCGATCGAGAGCACTCCAATCGAGAGCACTTTTCACGCTTGACTGATTCTACGTCCCCCCCGAGTGTCCCTCGACAGCCTACACCGGCGCTCGCGAAGACAATGCCGTGGTGACGTCAGAGTGCTCGCTCGAGCTATTTTAATCCCATTTGAACGAAGTCACTCGACCTCCGAGTGGTGCTCTCGATCGCGAGATGAGTGTATTTTAATTTTGAAGATTGAAAAAGATTCAAATAGATAGACTTTCTATCTCTTTACTTCCAACAGGGTTTAGGTAATGCAAGCGTTATGCGTTTATTACAACTGTTACATTAATTCGGCTGGATACATAACTGCAAGTCAATGTACAATATGATTCAAAATCCATGATGCGTAATTGGAATGTTGCAAAAGTACAAAAATATCAGGTTTAAGGGGACACACCTCCTCGTTTGCATATATTCTTCCAATATGAACCCCAGCTAGTTCATTATCAATAACTAAAGGAGCACCGGCATCATTATCAGCACATAATTTGTGTGAATGATACGTGCAAACATCTTCATCTGTAATCGGAAAATGACCTCTGTATATATTTTCACACTGCCAATGGTCTATTACCGGCACACCAATCATTCGTAGCTTTTTCACATGTTGCGTTTCAACACTGAAATCGTGGGAAAACAAATTTTCGATTAGTGATGCAGTTTTTAGATCGATTGTTTATCATAATTACATGCATTTTATTTAATTTAGTAAGTGATTTGTATAACTTACGGCCCTCCATCGACGTGTCTTCCCCAACCAGCTACAATAGCCTGCATACCTGCCAGTACAGGTCCCGAGTGTAAAACTATGTTTCTAGTATTTCCGTCATACACGAAAGCTGGATTAACAGTAACCAAGGCAATACCAGTCCTATATGCAGATGCTCTAGATGTATCATGGCCGTGCTTTTGTAACCCTGTTACATTATGCTCATTACCACGATGTATATATGTTGAACCAGAGTGAACTATGTACAACGATAATGTTTCTAAATAAAAACATCGAGCAGCAGTGATGACAGTTCGAGGCGAGAGTATAGTAGCCATGCAGTGTAGATAATGATTTAGTTTAAGACTTGCAACGTAAGGAAGATCTCCACCCCTCACCAGTATTTCTGCACCAGGCCTCCGATCAATGACACGTTTCTGACGGACGAGATATCTCGATGATTCCTCTGGAAGTTTGTGAAATTAATTAAGTTTTGAAATTCATCTTTCAGTAACAGCTGTTAGAAAACGCTACCATCAGTTTTATTTTAGATACAGTTATTGAGGACACAGAAAATCTGAAGTTATCAATTTGATTTTTGGTTTAGAAACAGGTAATCAGTAAATGAAGTTGGTAAAGTTTCATAACTTCGCTGCCGTAACACTGAAAGAAATTTCGTAACTTTTAGTGTTACTTTGCAAAACATACGTTGGCTTCTTTTATAACATCTAAATTGTAAATTCGACTTTTGATGCCTTTACCAATATAGATGTTGTAAAAAATTGTAAACCTGGCAATGGAAGAGGCAACAATAGTCGCCTTTCGCCTCTTGTTATGTAATGTGCGATTTTATCAAATGACTACTGTTACAGGACAAAAGGATAACTTCAGATTTTCTGTGGATATCATGTTACTTACCAACATCCTTTTCTAGAAATTTCGCAGTAATTCCATGGGACAAAATAACACAAAGTATCAAAAAACTAAAACATACTTTTTCCTGCATTATAGATATAAGTTGATTGTACAGTTGAGATTAGCGAATTTTATGTGTTCAACGTCTTTATGTAGAAGATGAAAAGAGTGATCACTTTCGGATGTGTCACTGTTTGAAAATGAAATTTTTAAGCAAACTTTAATATCTCTAATTTCTTTATTGTCTTTTTACAAATAAATACGGTTTCATAAGTGAAAACGTCTACAAACAACCAAACATCGCCTGTTAAATAATGAAATTGTGTAAATTCCTAAATTAATCTTAAGATAACTTATGGTACAGTTTATCAGATAGTTCGTAGAGTCGAAAAATTACTATGTCAACTTCATAGTCCATTGGATGCGTCAGGGCCGTTTGCAAGGTGGGGGTTTTTTGGGGGGTTCAACCCCTCCACATAGACAAATGAAAATTAAAAATAAGATTTTATTTTACATCGAAGACGATCGTTTGAAGGACATTTTTTGATTGTAACATATGAATTACTCATAAAAATATTTCGATCTTTGTCTTATCGAAAGCGTTGTAAATATGATTAAACGAAGAGCAAATTAATAATACATAATTTATTGGAAAAAATGTCCACCCCCCCCCTGCGCATGGCCATAGTATGTATCAATAATACGTTGTCCCAATCCAATTTTCTTTTCCATGCTTCTCCGATATTTTTTTCTGAGTCTGTTAATAAGATAAATAAATATTCTGCAGAATAAGTTTGGTAATTTCTATGATTTTATATCTTTTCTATAAATTTATAAATTACGAAACTTCTTTTCTTATAGTGATTCATTCGAGATTGATATTTCTTCTTGTTTATCAAATAAAAATAAGGATCTTGTCTTGACAGTATAAATATTGAGATCAAGAATCTCGAGATTTCAATCGAGAACAAGAAAATCTCGAAAAATGATTTATTTTTTTAAAAATTCGTACAGTGTATACACTGTATTGTATACACTTTCATGACCCTGAAAATTTATGTCTTTTAGATAAATATAATTTTATTAGCAGTATAACTTCTAGTCAAAAATTTTCCACGATAAAAATTTTAAAGCAAATATTAAAAATGTGATGTATAAGAATATAGGGAATATGAGAACTTAAAATATTCTATGAAATTAAGGGGGGGGGGGTAAGGTTAATTTGTGTAAAAAAGGCACATTTTTGTGAATTTTTTTTTGACGATACAGTATAAATCAATTTATTAAAACCAAATTACATTAAAATATAACATTCGAAGCATATTGTATAAAATTTTCATGAGGAAATATTTAAAAATACGGCAATGGCAGCAATTATTCTCTCCAACGTTACGTTCGGATTGGCTTAAAATTTTTACACTATATTCTTGAGATGTTGTACAATCATTTTATGAAATAAAAAAAAATGATTTTTTTTCTTAAAAACCTTACCCTGCCTTAATCCCGTGTGGAAATTTTGTAATGGCGCTAGCTAGGCCCAAACTAGGACAAACTTGGCTCCATATTGGGGATCCAGACAGGACCAAACCAAAAATGAAACGCCTAACCCGGCCAGAGATTAACATACCGACCGACTTGGCCTCAACTTGGCTATATTTATTTTTTTAGTCTGAGCCATATTAAGGGCATGTGATAATTTACCATAAGAGCATATTTGTTATATCAATTATACATTCATATTAATAAATATTTTTAGTAAATAAGAGTCAATAAACCTTCGTCTCATGTAGACGAAGGTTTATTGACTCTCATTAGCTAAAAATATTTATTATTATGAATGTATAATTGGTATAACTAATTTGCTCTTATGGTAAAGTATCACATTCCCTTAAAATAAAAAATTATTTTTTTAAATAAAAAAATGAATAAAAATATTTATAAAAGTAAAATTATTTATTTTAAAAGAACATTTAATACATAACATAATATTTAGAATTTAATATTTATAACATAACATTTATTAAATAAAATAGGAGTTATTAAACCAATTTTAATTAAAATTTCGAGTCTTATGAATGTGCAAATTATTTATTCTTTTATAAAAATACAATATTTATGTTTTGTTTTTAGGTTAAAATTATTTGACTTCATTGCTCCATAAACATAAATATTATACTTATGATTTATTTACTTTCGTTTTCTTTTCGTTTCTTTTTGTTTTCGTTACCTTGGAATGTTGCAAATTGCTCGATGCCCCCGAACGCGACGAGTACTTTTCACTTTCGGAATTTTTAATAAAAATTAATAATTAAAACTTCCAAAATCGCAAAAAAACTCGCCAACATACACTCGACTTCCGCAATAGTCACCAAATCCGAAACAGTTGCCCCCGCAATAGCAAAGACATGTCTTTGGCAATAGTCACCAATTTTCCCTACCTCAAATGTCACATCGATTGCGCATGCGTATTGTGTATTATGTGGTTTGCGTTAGCAACCAATCAGATGCCGATCGCAGCGCATGTGCAGCGGTATCAAGTGGCAATTGAGAGAACAGCTGAGAACAGCTGATGACTATTGCCGAATGAAATTGGTGACTATTGCGAAATTGTGACTATTGCGGTGGTGACTATTGCGGAAGTCGAGTGTAGCCACAAACCAACCTATTTGTCATCTACTTAATTGTGTTCAAGAGTCAAATTGATGGCGTTGCAATCGAGCTATGAAACAAATTTGGCTTCAACTAGATTTAAGATATTAATAACCCTGTTGTACCAATATAAAATAATTTTCCAACTTGGGGCCATACTTGTAATTGGGTAAACATTTGGCAATTTCCACAAGGGATGATATAGAAAGATAGAAAAATTGAGATTCAAAAGGAAAGAGATCCTTCCTATCTTAAAAAAATGTTGTCACGATATATCTCGAAAATCTCGCATACATTGTTGTTGCAAACCTGATTGGCTTTTCAATGACTTGAAGTTGAAAGAAGAAAAACAAACTAATGTCGCAAAAAAATTTTCAGAAAAACCTTCGAAATACTTTAAAATTCGTTAAGATTTCTTAAAACTCCCCAAAACCTCTTGAAATCCTTCAAAAATTCACAAAAAACGATTAACATCATAAACGTCTTGAAATCCAAGTTGAAACTCGTAAAAAGTTTTACAAATTCCTAAAAATATCTTAAAATTTCTTAACATTTAAAATCTCTTAAAGTCTATAGAAATCTTATCAAATTCCATAAAATCCTTAAAAATTCTACAAAATCTTTTAAAAATTAGAGAAATCAATAAAACTACCTGACAACTTTAAAATTCTTTAAAGCCCATAAAATACTCCAAAACTGATAGAACTCTTTTGAAATCTTTTAAAATTTGTAAAAACTTGTTAAAATTCTTAAAAACTGTTTAAAATATTCTTTAAATTATACGATAACATTTAAAGTTCCTTGACGTCCTTTAAAATTTAATAAAATTATTAGAAATTTCATGAAATCCTTAAAATTCTATAAAATCTTCTAAAAATCATAAAATCCCTTAAAATTGTAAGAAATCTCATAAAATTTCACAAAATTTTTTAAAATTCCATAAAATATTTTGAAAATTATAAAAATCTCTTGACTTCTTTTAAAATTCCTGAAAATTATATTACAACATTTAAAATTCCTTAAATTTCCTTAAAATACTCTGAAACCCTTTGAAATCTCTTTAAATTCCTCGAAATTTCATAAGATTTAAAATCCCTTAAATTCTCTTAAAACGCTGAGAAATCTTTTCAAATCACTTAAAATTTCATGAAAACCTTCGAAATTGCTTAAAATTCGTCAAGATATCTTAAAACTCCCAAAAACCTCTTGAAATCCCTTAAAAAATCCAAAAAAAATCATTAAAATCACAAATCTCTTAAAATCTATGTCAAAATTAACAAAAATCTCTAAAAATTCATTTTAAAAAACTCTTTGAATTTCTTAACATTTAGAATCTCTTAAAATCATTAGATATCTTATCAAATTTCATGAAATCCTTAAAAATACTACAAAATCTTTTAATAATTAGAACAATCTAATAAAATCCCTTAAAATTTTAACACAACCTTCGAAATCCTTTTAAATTCTACAAATTCTTTTCAAAATCATACATGTATAGAAATTCTTTTGAAATCCCTCAATAAAATTATCTGAAAAACTTTAAAATCCTTTAAACCTCATAAAATACTTTAAAACTCATTAAAATCTCTTGAAATCTTTTTAAATTCATGAAAACCTTTTAATATTCCCATCAGAAACTTCTTGAAATGCTTTAAATTTCACAATAACATTTAAAGTCTCTTTACGTCCTTTAAAATCCATTAAAATTATTAGAAATCTCGTTACATTCCATGAAATCCTGAAAATTCTATAAAATCTTTTAAAAATCAGAAAATCCCTTAAAATTATTAAAAAAATCTCTTGACTTCTTATAAAATTCTGGGAAATTTCATTGTAATATTTAAAATTCCTTAAAGTTCCTTAAAATTCTTTGAAACCTTTTGAAATGTCTTAAAATTCCTGGAAACTTCACAACAGAATTTAAAATCCCTTAAAATCTCTTAAAACACTCAGAAACCTGTTCAAATCACTTAAAATTTCACAAAAATCTTCGAAATCGCTTAAAATTCGTTGGAATCTTTTAAAGTTTTTAGAAACCTCTTAATATTCTTCAAAATTTTAAAAAATTCAAAATCCCTTGTTAGCTTTAAAAATTCTCTTGAAATTTCATGAATTCCGTTAAAATTTCGCGAAATATCTTGAAATACCTTAAAATTCTACGAAATCTTTTTTAAAATCCTAAAAATCTTTAGAACTTCATAAAAATCACTTGAAAATGGTCAAAATTCATTAAAATTCATAGAAATCTCTTGAAATTCCTCTCCAAAAAATGATGTAACGAAATGTTCCTAAAATCTCTGTTAAATTGTTGTTTCAAACCTACTCTCTGAATTTGAATCAGCAAAATTTCATTGATTTTTTAAGGACTTAAAATTGTAAGAAATTAAGTAAATAATCGTGCGCGTAGCGCACGTGTTGGTCTGCTAGTTATAAATTAAAGAAGAGATAGAAATAGATTGGCATGGATAGGGGTGGATACATTTGAACTCATTTTTCCTTTCTATTTTAATTCTGAAGATTGAAAAAGATTCAAATAAATAGACTTTATATCTCTTTACTTCCAATAGGGTTTACATAATGCAAGCATTGTACGTTTATTACAACTGTTGCATTAATTCAGCTGGACACAAAACTGCAAGTTAATGTACAATATGATTCATAATCCATGATGCGTAATTGGAATGTTGCAAAAGTACAAAAACATCCGGGTTAACGGGACAAAGCGCCTCTTCTGAAAATATTGCTCCAATATGAACCCCAGCTAGTTCATTACCAATAATTAAAGGAGCACCGATATCAGTATCACCACATAATTTGTGTGGATCATAAGTGCAAACATCTTCATCTCTAATCGGAAAATGACCTTTGTATATATTTTGACACCGACGATGGTCCATTATCGACACACCAATCATTCGTAGCGATTTCACATGTTGCGTTTCAATTCTGAAATCGTGGGAAAAGAAATTTTCGATTAGTAATAAAGTGATTGGATCGATTGTCTGACAATTACATGCGTTTTATTTACTTCAGTAAATGATTTGTAACTTACGGCCCTCGATTAACGCGTCTTCCCCAACCAGCAACAATAGCTTGCCCACCTGCCAGTACAGGTCCCGAGTGCAAAAAAATGTTGCTAGTATTGACGTTATACACGAAAGGTGGATTAACAGTAATCAAGGCAATACCAGTCAGAAATGTAGATGATCTACTTGGATTATGGCCGTGCATTTGTAACCCTGTTAAATTATGCTCAGCACCACGATGTGCATATGCTGAACCAGAGTGAACTGTGTACAACGTTAATGTTTCGAAATAAAAACATCGAGCAGCAGTGATGGCAGTGTAAAGAGAGAGTATAGTGGCTATGCAGTGTAGGTAATAATTTTTTTTAAGATTTGCAATGAAAGGAAGCTCTCCAGATTTCATTACTATTTCTGCACCAGGCCTCCGATCAATGACACGTTTCTGACGGACGAGATGTCTCGATGATTCCCCTGGAAGTTTTTGAAATTAATTAAGTTTTGAAATTAATTTTTCAGCAACAGCTGTTAGGAAACGCTAATTATGCAATTATCCTCAATAATTGTATCTGAAATCAATCTGACAGTAACAGCTTGTTATGAATGCTATTTCTCAGTCGGTGTTTCCCAAGTAGTTAGGGATTTTAAAAGAGACTCACCATTCTAATTTAAAGTAGAAAGTTTTATTCTCAAATACAACTCGCCTACCCAGAGGAAAAACGGGGTTGTACAAAAGATCCTTAGCCACTGACCGAAACAGTCCGTGTTAGGGAAGAAAGTAGGCGAAGCTACGTGCAGTGTGCAGTTTTCAAGGGCCGAGACAGCCAATGAAGACTTGCCAAAAATCTGACGCACTGTACAGTGGTCGGACTAAAGCAGAGATGTTGACGAGGTGCATCTTCCGTCTGATCTGTTTCATACTCGCTCTTTTAGCTGCTCGGACGACTGGCTCGAATCCGGGAGAGCGATACTTCAGCCCGCTGTTGATGTAGCGAAGCATCGCTACTAGTGCGTGGGGGGGGAGCATGAGTCAGTCTCTGGTCTTTAAGGGGATACCTACTAGCCGCGCCATGGTTTGTCCTGACGGACTTACTATCTTACCGGTTTTTCCTCTGGTATTCTTACAGTAACTCCTTATACTATTATTATATCGGCGCTTACATAGACTAGTGTAAAACTTAATTGAATGAGCAATGTTTAGTAAAGGTCTGTGCAAGAGGCGTATAACAAGCTGTTAGAAAACGCTGCAATCAGTTTTATTTAAATACAGTTATTGAAGACAAAGAAAATCTGAAGTTATCAATTTGATTTTTGGATGTACGCGTGAACAGGAAAGAGGCAACAATTGTCGCCTTTCGCCCCTTGTCATGTAATGTGCTATTTTATCAAATGAATGCTGTTGCAGGACAAACCGTTAACTTCAGATTTTTTGTAATAAGTATCATGTTACTTACCAACATTCTTTTCTAGAATTTGCGCAAGATTTCCGTGCGACAAAATGGCACAAAGAATGAAAAAACTAAAACATACTTTTTCCTGCATTATAGAAATAAGTTGTATGTACATTGTTTTAAAAGTAAACTTTATCGCAATCTGTAATAGCTCTCTTTTTTATATTGCCTTACTACACTTATACGCAAAGTAGTAAAAGTGTTTAGATTAGATTAGATCAGATTAATGTTCAGGCGAGGTGCCCCGCCCCCGTGGGGCCCCTCAAGCGCTCATGTTAAAACCCCATTGTGTCCAATGTTGCAACATGAATAAAAAACATCGATGTTTACCATCGATGTAATATCGAAAAGAAACCGTCGATGTTCCCGATATATCGGAACATATTTAAAAAACATCTATGCATCGAAGAAAACCACTGGTGATTTAAAAACAACAACAGTGGTTGTTATGCTGTTGCACCACCCATTTCCGGATCTCTAGCCTGGTACAGCAAAAAGCCAATCCCAGAAAGGGATTGGCAGGTAGGCCAATCGGCCTACCTGCTGTTCCTCTTTTAGCCAGTTGATCCGCTTTTCGCTGCCCTGATCGATTTCATCCGAATTTCATCGGCCAAAGATCTTTGGGCTAGCTAAAAGCGAGCTGGGAGCTGGCAATAATAATTACATAAAATTAACATATTTCTATTTGCCAATTTTAAATTTAAATTAATATTAATTTATAGTGTTTAATTTAATTCCAATAATTTATTATTTCGATTAATAAATTATTAGTACCGAAAAATTAAAATATGAAATACACAAATTGATGACGAAAAATAAATATACATATAGAATAATTTTTATAATTACCTGAATTATCACATTTGCGAAACCCATATTCCTCAAATTAAAAAATTTTCGAATTGTAAAATTATTGAATTAGAAAAAATAATTATAATTCTTACATTCCTGAAATTTATATTTTCTGAAATTATAAAATTGCCAAAAATGATTAAAATAAGTATTAGTAAATTAATTAACAAATATTTATCATGAGTAAATAATTAATTACCTAATTGTATTGCTAGATTCATATCTATGAAAAAAAAAATATATATATATCGATAAATATTTAATGATTATTATTGGTTATTTAAAAATTTTTGTTTATATTCGATAAATTTAAAAATGTGGACATTTTTAATTTGTAATTTATATTTTACGATAATTTTAAATTAATAGAATATTTTCAAGAATTTAAGGTCATTTAAACCAATTATACATTCATAATAATAAATATTTTTAGCTAATAAGAGCCAGTAAACCTTTGTCTATACGAGACGAAGGTTTATTAACTATTATGAGCTAAAAATATTTATTATTATAAATGTATAATTGGTGTAACTAATTTGCTCTTATATACCGGTAAGAAGGCTTATATATAGAATAGGATTGAAAATTTCATTTACTTTCAATACCTGATTTTCCCTCAGTTCTCTTATATCAGAAACCGTATTAGAAAGAAGCAACTACTATCCGTGTTAATAAACTTTGAAAAATATAATTTTACAATTTTCTAACAATTAATAAATTATTTATTATTACTATGTATGTATAATTTTTAAAGTTATGTGAAATTTTATTTCATCTAAATTTCATTCCAATTTTAAATTTATTTAAGATAACTAATTTTCTTTAAATATATAAATTATATTTGGAATTTAGGTAATACAAAATGTATTGCACTCAATTCAGTTCATTATTCAAATTGAGGATAATACATTACATATAAAACCAATTCAAATTTCTTGAATTCAAATCTATCTTATATTCATTTACATTTCGTGAATGAATTAGACTGAATTAAATACACTTCAAATCTATCCTGCTTTATGGAATACGAGAGAGATGTCATTAACGATATGTGAATAGCCGGAAATTAGATTTTTGAGATAATCAATTATATTGTTGTACATTGAAGACTAATAAAGGGAAAATCAGGTATTAAAATTAATATAATTTTCTCTATGGTTTTACGTTAAAATCTTAAATTTTTCATTTTATTTTATTCAAACCTTCTTACCGGAATGGTAAAGTATCACATACCCTTAAGAGTTTCTGAAAATGAAATAATTTCTAAATAAAATAATTTAAAAAAATTTTAAGGTCCTTCTTAAATTTAAAAACTTCCCGGTTATTGAAAATTTCTTGAAGCTGAAAATTAATATTTTAAAGATTACAAATGTTAGTGCATTATTATGTAAAATAAAAAATTTCATAATTTCTCTAAATTGCACACTATTACAAAAAGAAGCATTTTGATTTAGTATTACAAATAACAATGGAATTAAAATAAAAGGAATAAAATAGAAGGGAAGTTATAGTATTAACATAAGATTTTTTTTCAATATGAACCTTTATTTGAAAATGAAAATATCTTTAAATTGTTCGGAAAGTTCACGTAAAAATTTAAAGTATCCTTTTTGTTTTTATTTTTTTAAGTTTTCACAAGTTTTTATGATAAAAATAAAATAGAATTTTCAATCAATATCTTTAATTACTTCCATACGATTATTATTAATTTATGTGTAAGCAACAGTGAAATTTGTTATGCAATGGTAAAATTATCCTATTCTTTTTAGAACTACCAAGATCTACATTTTATATCGAATTATCCTTATCATCTTTTCAGTGTCTTCTTCATTCTTTATTTATATAACACTATATTTTACTTTTTATAAGTAATACGAATAAATTACATATACTAAGAATATTTTTAAATGGAGAAAAGTTACTTTCAGTCTTCGAGAAAAATTAAATAATCCATAGTAATTAAAAAATTTCAAATTCCCGCTCGAATAAAGCAGAATTTATTGCGCCACCTCGTGGCGTGTGGTCAAAATAATCCGTTTAAACGTAGCGGCATTGCCGAATTTAGCCGAATGGTACCGAAAAAAACCGAAGCCACAAATACGCCGATAGCGCCGCTCTATGAACGTGTGGTCTAACTAAACCCTTGCCGCATCTAGGTAAAATATCTTTGTATATATATATATATTTATCTTTCGGCATGAAACCTTACTTACTTACCAAATATTTATCTAAATAATTTCCATCTATGACTTTTGTTTTTATCTATATTTTAAATTCTACTACATCCGTCACACGTTGATAGTCTTTATAGTTTTTATATTTACGTTTTCAGGGGCGGCGCAGCCCATTTTTTTCATGTATGGATTTACGATATAACACCCGGAAGGGGGGGGGGGGGGGGAAACCGAAGTTTTTTCTTTTCTTTTTCTTTATTTGCAAGAAAATGTTTTCCTTTGTACATCATTTATAGATATAAATTCCAGACAGTTTTTCATGTATGGAATTTCCATACATGAAAATTTCCATGTATGGATTTATCCATGGCATCCATACTGTCTGCGCCGCCCCTGTACGTTTCAAAAAAATTTTATAAGGTTAGCATATATAGTACAATAACCTCCAAACTAAAAGATAAATATGTACACTACTGTCAGAAATTGTGAGAACGCCTGTTTTTTATCAGTTGCTTAAAGTTCTCTAATTTTTGTAATATATAATTACAAATTTTTTCTCTAAAATATTACGAAAGCCAATAAAATTCTGTTTCTAATAAGCCAAAGGGAAAAAAATTAAAATCTGTACTTAATAATAAGATTAATTATTATGTCTTTTTTTTATTTGCTGCATGATATTATCACACTATTCTGTTTTCAGAGGAATATATTGATTTTGCAACGTTAGTTACGCTTGATAAAGCGGATGTTGAAAAACTTGTTCCCCAAATAGGGTTACAGAAAAAATTAATAGCAGGATTGGCGAAACTTAAATGTTTTGAGACGAAGGAGGTGATACTGCACGCATTTTTGTATATTATTAAATTTTATTCTTTGATAATTAGCCCTAAAATATTTTAAATTCTTTTGCAACCGTCATATTTTTTGTACATAAAAATTTAGTTTCATTATGCATGAAGTTTTATTATGCATGAACTGAAATATTCAGTAGGATATGTTTTCAGAAAGAAGTCATCATAAAAAAACTAGATGGAATATTTGAGACTACCTTTTTTATAACTATTTATGCATGTATTAGTTTATTAATAATTGTTTTTTCTTTTAGATTATTGCAAGTAACTGGGAGGACAGTACTCTTCTTTCAACCGCGGACCTCGTAAACGCAGCAAACGTTACCATTTTGGAACTTCCGTCCCCAGACGTTGCTGAATTAGAAAATTCTACAGAAGATACGTGGTGAACCTGAAGACGTCTCTGATGAAGAACCTGATATAGGTCCACCCAAACAAAAAAAAAAAATTATATACAGTGACGTGCAAAACGTAAGTTTACGTTCCCTGTAAAAAACGTCAAATTATAAAGCAAAGTTTCGCATTCACGAACTATTAATTTGTTTTTCCCGTTAAATATGTAAATTATAATATTGAAATTTAATAAATTACATAAAATACATCAATTTTCTTATAAATTTTCATTTTTTCATTGAAACTTTTAACCTTTTATTTAGGCATATATATATATATTTGATTAGATGTTCTGACCAAGGTAGTAGTTGCATGTTCTAGTAGAGTTGAGGCAACCAAGCTTAGGCTACATGGATCCACGTCAGTTGGGTGCCACAGACAACTTCAACCTATCTATTAAAAGTGGCTGCCTCAGCCAACTAATTGCATGGCGCTCCAGAGTTCAACTAAAATGGACACTACAGCCATTTCACGGGTCCTACCATCCAATTTTTTCTCTGAGTGTAAATATAAGCGTTTGCAGGCGGCTCAACTTCGCTCGGATCGTCTTGAGCTGCACCCTTGGCCACCAGACCACAGCTGCATAGAGTAGCCTTGGTTTCAGAACAGCTGAGACTGAGTACAGCCAAGCGATCATTCTCGGCCGCAGTCCCCACGTTCTCCCAAAGGCCCTTCTACACAACCAGAAGGTATAATAAACCTTCTACATTGTGCTTCCAGATGCCCTGCCCAGTTTAGCTTCTTATCCAGCATGGTTGGTTCCTAGATATTTCACTGACTGGGTTATTTGGAGCCTCATTCCGCAAAGTAAGGGGCCCGTTACCATGACAACCTTATATTTCCTCGTTAAGACGACCAAGTCCGTCTTCTCTGGGTTAACCGACAGCCCTGATGGGTAAGGATCGATTTCATCAAAACATGATTACTCCAAAGCACGATTTGTCCAACCAACGTTAATTTCAGAGCGTACGAATTTGAAAATGAAATGTAGACTAAACAGAGTGTCAAACGGTGGTATAAAATCGTTCAAAGCCAATAAATGGAAGTAGCTTTCTTTTTTATAATGATGAATAGATGGCGCAACGAATATGTTCCTTGTGCGATGACAAAAGTAAATAGAGAAAAGAATATTTTATTCAAATTATTATTTTCAAAAATATTATTCAAAATTAAATAATTTTAGTTGAAAATCATCAAGTATTGATACAGGCCAACTAATTTGAGGTTTTTTAGGTTATGTTTGGGTTTTCTCTAGGCAAATGAATATTTTCAAGTAAAAATCATCAAATATTGATAAAGGCTAACTAGTTTGGGCTTTTTAAGGTTATGATTCAGTTTTCTCATCAGAAATTGACATTTTCAAATAAAAATCATCAAGTATGAAGAAGGTCAACTAATTTGAGCTTTTGTAGGTTATGTTTTGGGTTTTCCTAGGCAAATGGATATTTTCAAGTAAAAATCATCAAATATTGATAAAGACTAACTAGTTTGAACTTTTTTAGGTTATGTTTCAGTTTTCTCAACAGAAATTGACATGGATAGCAATGGATACATTTGGTTTCATTTTTTCTTTCTATTACAATTCTGAACATTGAAAAAGATTCAAATAGATAGAATTTCTATCTTTTTACTTTTAACAGGGTAGCCCATATCAAAATTTGATGATTTTTACTTAAAAGTATCCAGTTCCATGGAGAAAACTCAACTTTAACCTTAAATATTTGAAATTAGTTGGCCTTCATCAATACTTGATGATTTTTATTTGAAAATGTCAATTTCTGTTGAGAAAACTGAAACATAACCTAAAAAAGCCCAAACTAGTTAGCCTTTATCAATATTTGATGATTTTTACTTGAAAATATCCATCTGCTAGAGATAACCCAAACATAACCTAAAAAAGTTCAAATTAGTTGGCCTTCATCAAGATTTATATTTGAAAATGTCAATTTCTGTTGAGAAAACTGAAACATAACCCAAAAAAGCCCAAACTATTTAGCCTTTATCAATATTTGATGATTTTTACTTGAAAATATCCATTTTCCTAGGGAAAACCCAGACATAACCTAAAAAAGCTCAAATTAGTTGGCTTTCATCAATACTTGATTATTTTTATTTAAAAATGTCAATTTCTGTTCAGACAACTGAAACATAACCTAAAAAAGCCCAAACTAGTTAGCCTTTATCCACCTTTATCTACCCGAGTAGATATCAGGGCAGTTTGTCGCCTGTGATATGTCGCGAGGAACCTTTGGCGCCAGTCAGGAAAGTCGTAAAGCAGTTCTAAGCAAACGAGCTTAGGTCATTTGGGGTGGTACTTAGAGATTAAGGGCGAGCTTTAATTGGGTAATGAGACATTAAAAAACTAGAGTAGGGCTACGCAGGAAATCCCCTGCGATGCACAAGGACCTCTGGAGGTCAGATCGACTCAGAAGATTGATCAGATTTCGATCCGCTTTCGACTATTGATCTTTGTCGCTCCGCCACGAAGGAATAATAAGGAGATCCAACTGCCCGTGGGAGGCCTCTCAAATCGGGAAATAAAAATTCGACCGTAAGTGCCTGACTTATTCTCAGGAATACCGAAATCGAGTGCGCATGTGCGCAGTTGACACTCTTCCAACTCATGGGAAAGGTGTGCGAGTGAGAAAGTTTGTCAAATATTAGCGTTTTGAATTACAACAAAACGCATATTATGTGCGAGAGCCGATACACGGCATCCCTATGAGAGAAGCTGTTGCGAATCCGCCTTTATCTATCTCTCTCTCTCTTCCTATCAGTCCCTCTCTCTCACCTAGATGTTCACCTGTAAGTGCGGCAGCGCCGTCTACCTCATAGCGACTCTCATCCAGTAAGACCCTTAAGTGGGATGCCGTGTATCGGCTCTCGCACATAATATGCGTTTTGTTGTAATTCAAAACGCTAATATTATATGCTTTGGCCGATACACGGCATCCCTATGAGAGACGTGTTTGTTATCTACTGGTGAACTCAACGCTATGTGATGAGATGAAAGTGAAGATGTAATTAATTGATGTAGAAAACTCTAGTATAGTCCTGAATTAATAACAATTTATTGTTGGAGAGAACTAAATAGTTGAACAGAAAGAATTGGTAAATTCAAACGAAAATAAAATTTAAGGAAACGAAAGCGAGATTAAACAGGAGATTTGTATGATTATAGTGCACTGAGAAAAGGTACTCCTTAGATGGGAGTAAACTCAGGAAAAGATAGATGATTCTTGGGATCAACCTGGTTGATACCTGAAACCTCACGGTAATAATGTTTTCTAAAAGTTTCGGCGCATCTCCAATTGCCACGATCCAGGATGTCTTGGACAGGGAGGTCGTCTAGCCAGCTACGTGATGCTACCGCGGAGCGAATGCTTCCTGGAGGGGCATCTATACCTGCCTCCCTGAGGACTGATCTGATCCAATTGGCGATGACACTTCGAGAAGCTGGTTTAATGTCACCGTTGATAGTGATGAAAAGGGCGTCGATGTTGGAATCTCCTCTTCTTTTCTCGGATCTTTTGAGCATTGCCCTGATCCAAGTGATTGGGCATAACCAAATATTTGGATGCTTGGAAATCTTCCAACCCGACTGTCTGAAGGAGGCTCTGTCTGTTTTGGAGCCGAAGACTGGCCACATGACGATTTCATCTCCTCGATTATCTAGGTGTTCTTTTGAGATTTTAAGGAGTGTCAGGTCGTGAATCCGTCGTCCAGAGGCTAGTAGAAGTAGGGCTGCTGTCCGTCTGGAAGTCTCGAAGAATGACAAGTTATCCGTAGGCTTCGAAAGCCAGTTGAGAAGAATCCTGGCATCCCAAATTGGGGATTTAATCTCACGAGGCCTTACAGTCGAGATAGCCTTTAGGGTTTGTCGAACTAGAAACTCACTCGTTGATTCAGCGGAAGCTCCGCCAGCACAGAAGGTAGTGATGGCCGCTCTATGAAGGAGAATGGTGTTATAGGAAAGGCCCTCAGTAATCGACAAGTCAGCCAGGAATCTGGCTACGTGCTGGCCCTGTGGTGCTTTAGGGTTAATCCCCAACCTCTGGGACCAGAGGAGCCATCTTCTAATTGGAGCCTTGTAGGTTACGAGGGTTGATTGTCTCCAACTGCTCTTAATTAGTTCCTGTTGTTGAGGGGACCAGTCTTTTACGAGGTCCTGCCACACCCAATTCTCCAAACCTGGAGTGTGAGACGTTCCACTTGTTGAGGAGGTTGGTTCGTGGTTGTGTCGATGAGGGACGTCTCTAGGTCCTGAATGATTATTGGAGGTTCCTTGCTTCTGCTCGCCAGGTCGGGCATCCAGAAGGTCTGATTCCACTTGGGGGCTACTAGAAGGAACTGTCCCTTGCACCTGTTCAGGTGAGCGAGGATTCTCGGTATGAAACAGGGTGGAGGGAAGAGCCAACCGAGCCTGCAGTGCCAAGGCCGACTGAAGGCGTCTATGAATAAGGCGTGACGATCGTTGCAATCTCGCGAGACGTACTGCTTGACTACTGCTGATCCTCTTGAGGCAAAGTAGTCGACGTCTGGAATTCCCCACTCGGCGAAGATCGCTTCCGTTGCGTGAGGTAGCAGGTGCCACTCTGGGAGAGGCTTTCCTCTCGACAGTCGATCCGCTATCCCGTTGTATCTTCCCGGAAGATACGTTGCGGAGAGAGTGATGTTGTTCTTGTCCAGGATGCTGAGCAGGTGATAGGTTAGGTCCAGTAGTTGAAGGGACTTTGTACCTCCCTCCCTCTGTATGTAGGCTACGAGGGTTCGGTTGTCCGTTTGCAGTAGGACGTGAGCATCCTGAAGCTGATGGGACAATTCTTTTATTGCAGCATGCGCCGCGAACATCTCCTTTTTGTTGGAGTGCCAGCTCCTCTGTGACTGTGACCATGAACCGGCGATGTGGAGACCATCGAGCTGAGCTCCCCAACCTGAATCTGCGGCGTCGGTCGTGAGAAAATTCGTTATCGCAGGCTTATGAAGCGGAGCAGAGGATGTCACAGCTGTCTGCCACCACATGAGCTCCTGAATAGCCTGAGGAGTTATAGCGAGCTTCTGTCGTGGTCTGTTCTGACGGAATTTGGTCAAGAATCGTTGGAGGTGGCGGCAATGAAGACGCCCTCTGTGGATGACAAAATTCGCAAAATTTAACTGGCCCAAGAGGCATTGGAGATCCCTCAGGGAGCAGTGTCCCTGGGAGAAAAACCTCTGGGATAGGTTGAAGATCCTCTGAATCTTCTTTTGAGGGAGGTGCATGAGGTTTCTTCTGGTATTCCAGAGAATGCCCAGGAATTCGACACTCTGACAAGGGTCCAGAACGCACTTGTCTCGATTGACCCTCCAGCCAAGGAACTCCAGCAGTTCCACTGCTTCGAGAATCTGCGTCCTCAGCTTGCTCCTGTCTTGAGAGACGAGGAGAAAGTCGTCCTGATATACGACTACCCTCATACCTCGCGTTCGTAGAATCTCTGCAATCCAATTTGATATGGTTGCGAAGGTGTGAGGGGCAGCGGAAAGGCCAAAGGGCAAGCTTGTCCACTGAAGCAACTCCTTGTTGTAGATGAAACGAAGGAGGCATCGATGCGAGTTCGCTATAGGTACGTGCAGGAAGGCTAGGGACAAGTCGATGCGAGTCATCCAGTCTCCGTCCTGGAGGAAGTCTGGAATCCTTAGGTGCGAAAAGAGTCGGAACTTCCTTACCCTGACATACCTGTTGAGACCTCGAAGATCGAAAATTGGCCTGAGTCCTCCACTGCTCTTCTGAACGAGAAACATTCTGGAGATGAAGCTGGGGCCTGGATGTGGAGGAAACTCCACTACCCTCTGCTCCTTTAGGGTTTCTATTTCCTGAGACATCTGTGAGGAAATTTCTGTGACGAACCTGGAGCGTTTCCAATTGACTAGGAGCCTTGGTCTTGCAATTAAGGGTATTCGGAAGCCGGAGATAATTTTCAGGATGTTTTGTGGAGCACCCATGTCTCTCCACTTCTCTAGAAAGAGAGACAGTTGGCCTCCTGAGAAGACACGGGGTAGATGATTGTCACTTGCTGTCAGATTTCTTTCGAAAGGATCCGGAAGGTTTGAGGTTAGGTTGCGGCTTCTGGAAAGAGCTCTTGGTGTTCGAGTAGTTCCTACGGGGCTCGAAACTGGGTTTGGAATGTGAAGGTCCTGCTGAAGCCTGATTCGTTCGAGAAGAAGTTGAGTTACGAGGAGCAAACTCTCTCTTAAAGTTTTTTTCTTGAGGAGACATAAGCTGGAGTGTTTAGCCAGTTTTGAGAGCCACCGAGAGACTGAATAAGAGATGAGAGATCGCTCTTATTGAAAAGATATTCGCTGCAGGGAGGAACCTTGCGAAGAGCCATCTGAACTTTCCTATTCTTTAGTTCGGCTAGGAGATGCTCTCTCCTAGCCTCTATACACTGTGCTCTTTTGCCACAAATCACCTGAATGATCTGGTCGAAGTTCTTTTGGATCTGAGATCCCGGACCGAACAGAGAGGCAAAACTCTCGAAAAGAGTTTCAGGATTAAGGATGTCTGGATTTGAGAAGGATCCATCAATAATTGATTGCAAACCTGATTTTAAAAGTTCCTTCTGCTCCAGGATCGCATTTGACAGGCCGGCGAGGACCGTGTCTGTTGCTAAGAAGGGGTCCTTTTTCCTGTCTAGGTGACACAGCTCTTCGTTTACCTTTAAGTCGGTGAAACCGGGAGAAGCGATGAAATCCTTCAGGGCTGAGGAAAATCTCAGGTCCTTCCATTCAGAAGAATTGAACCGTTGTAAGTGGTCAAGGGCCTCCAGACGCTCCTTCGTGGCTGGTCGTATAGCCTTTTTTTTCATCAATTTGAGTTCGTAAATCTCCGACCTGCAGGACTCTAGAACTCGAAGGCGTGGGCGTCGCAATCTGAGGGACATCTCGTCGCTGTGCTACTTGTGAAAGCAAACCAGTCAAGGAATTCAGCTGTTCCTGCATGCTCTGAAGCTGCGTTTTAAAGCTGTACCTGGGCCTCTTGACCTCGGGAGAAATTTCGTCCTCACTTTCGGCGTCGTAATGTCGGCGATGGCGTCTATTGAAAGCACTGTGAGACGGGGACGAAACATTTCGATCTTCCCTTTCGGGAGCGCCTTCGGAGGCACTTTCCCTAGGAGCGGACATTACGAAGGGTCGAAAGAACCGGTACAGCGAAAAAGAGTTGAAAAAATCGACTAAAAACACGAAGATTTTAGTAAAAATTTTATCGCGAGTTGAGAAAGAGACGCTAATGCGGCGGAAATACTTAACGCTATGTGGTAGACGGCGCTGCCGCACTTACAGGTGAACATCTAGGTGAGAGAGAGGGACTGATAGGAAGAGAGAGAGAGATAGATAAAGGCGGATTCGCAACAGCTTCTCTCATAGGGATGCCGTGTATCGGCCAAAGCATATAATTGATCGAATTGATCTAAGTTAGAGAGGTTACGTTCCTTTGTTTTGGTGGGCATGTGTCAAATTTTTTCTATTAGAAGTAAATAATAGTGGTGTTTAAAGCGAATAAATGAGGTGTCGTGTACCGGGTTGTGGTGCAAGTTACGTGGAAAAGCAGCGGAATGTACATCGGTTTTTTAGAGCAGTCACATAATATAATATCAACAAAGGAACACAACCTCTCTAATAGATCAATTTGACAAACTTTCTCACTCGCACACCTTTCCCATGAATTGGGAGAGTGTCAACTGCGCACATGCGCACTCAATTTCGGTATTCCTGAGAATAAGTCAGGCACTTACGGTCGAATTTTTATTTCCCAGTGGCGCTACGGAGTTCGGTCTCCTTATTATTCCTTCGTGCGCTCCGCACTTGAATTTCTGTCACGCGTTGGACTTAGAATAATTTGAATTCGAATCGTTTTCGTTAAAAGATTTTAACTGTTTGAACCTTTATAATTATAATCAACATCATTTGAGATTTACAGAAATAGTAATAAATTGGGTTAATTTTCTATTAAATTCGAGTTTCATTTATTTTAATATTTCTTAAATCCGTTTTCAGTTTTTAACTAATAATCTATTTTTACATTCTCATCAGAGAAGGTATTAGATTTGTGTAAAATTTGACCCCCCCAGTTTTTGTCAAATGTCCACGTTTTGGGACCTCCTGAACCCGAAAAACATGTTTGTGTGTGTGTGTGTGTGTGTGTGTGTGTGTGTGTGTGTGTGTGTGTGT